>JZLH01S0006429.1:10844-29183 GCA_001188425.1 Eucidaris tribuloides | reverse complement strand
CTCTGTATCAATCTAGAATACAAACACATAATATAAAGCTTGACCAGTACTGTAAACTCTATGTCAATCTAGAATGAAAACACATAATATAAAGCTTGACCAGTGCTGTAAACTCTGTATCAATCTAGAATGAAAACACATAATATAAAGCTTGACCAGTGCTGTAAACTCTGTATCAATCTAGAATGAAAACACATAATATAAAGCTTGACCAGTGCTGTAAATTCTATGTCAATCTAGAATGAAAACACATAATATAATGTCACATGATGCTTAAGCCACAGATGGTGAAAAAAAAATATTCACGATTTGTGTTTTTCATATAGAGCTATATCATCTATTAATAACCCCCAAACACAAGCTCTGAAATGCTTCCATATTATATCATTGAAGTTTGGGGCCCCTGACTTTTTTGCCACTGGAATATAGCGATATCTACACTGGTAATTTAAAAATCATGATAATATGTCATTATACACACATTTTGGTTTAAAGACACTGTGTAACAATGTTTGCAGTTTAAAAAATCTGAGCTACATGATTCATCATGCTACCAGTTTCTCTGATATGGTCTAACTAGAAAACGTCAATGACGTAGCACTCATCCGGCATCTCGCAACATCATATATCCGAAATTTCATGTGGTACAATTTTATACTGGTCAAAAAATTAAAATTTGATGTCCCGGAAGGAACATGAATATAAAAAATTAGAGTGAGAAAATATTAGTTCATGCCCCGGAAGGGACATGGAAAAAAAATAAATAATAATAATTAAAAAAAATAATAATAACTACATGAATTATATATGATTGCACCCCCGGATCCCTTCCGGGGCTCCATACTAATTTTTGTTGTTGGAAAAAACACATTTGAAGTGGAACCAAATTAAAAGGTACTTGATATGAATAAGAACTGAATTAAATTTGTTATTTTTGGAATAAATCTGCATAAATTACCATAAGTCATTTTGCCGATAAATCTGCCACATAATATTACAGATAATTAATGGAGAACAGTTAAAAATTCTGGTAGAAGTTTAGTGTACCAAGCTTAGCTCTACCAGATAAAGCAACTAAATCAAAATGGTGAGAATGAATGAGAAGAAGCATTTTTTTGTGATTTCGAAAAATTTGCATAAATTTGCATATTGATTAATTTTGAATTTGCATTTGATTAATTTCAAAATTTTGTGTAGAAGTCTTGAAGCTCCACCTAGCCCTATCAGATCAAACAAACAGAATGAAAATCGGTCAAGAATGTGGGAGAAGAACATTTTTGTTATTTTTTGATAAAATTTGCATAAATTACCATAATTAAATAATGGAGTATAATTTCAAAATTCTGTGTACAAGTTTAATGTGCATAACTCAGCCCTACCAAATAAAGCAATCACAACAAAATCGGTTGAGAAATGAAGGAGAAAAGCATTTTTTTGTGTTTCGAAAAATTTGCATAATTGATTAATTTTAAATTTGCACAATTGATTAATTTCAAAATTTTGTGTAGAAGTCTTGAAGCCCCACCTAGCCCTATCAGATCAAACAAACAGAATGAAAAATCAGTCAAGAATGTGGGAGAAGAAGCCAATTTTTGTTATTTTTGGCAATAAACTTTGCAAAATGTGTATAAGTTTAATGTGCATAACTCAGCCCTACCAAATAAAGCAATCACAATCAAAATCGGTTGAGAAATAAAGGAGAAGAAGCATTTTTTGTGATTTCGAAAAATTTGCATAAATTTGCATAAATTAATATATATAATGAATTTCACGATTCTGTGTAGAAGTTTTAAATCCCCCACCTAGCCCTATCATATGAAACAATGGAATCAAAATCGGTTGAGAAATGACGAAGAACTGTGGACGGACTGTGGACGGATGGACGGAAGGACGGACGGAAGGACGGACAGACGGACGGACGGATGTCGGACGCCACGGCATAAGCTCATCGAGCCCTTCAGGCCGAATGAGCTAAAAATGGAGCCCTGAAAATATTGCAGTTTAAAATGAACATTAAGTGCTTTAAAAAAGTGAAAATCATTGAGAGACCATTCCAGCTTTCCCCCATAGATTGCTGTGTTGCAGAATTTCCTATCGCGCGAGAATAAATTAATGTGCCATTTGTATCTGCACATATTGTACTAGTGACAGCATAACTGTCCAAATTTTTGTGTTTTACAGTGTTTATTTGTCCATTCAAACACTGTCAGATATGTCAGATAGCAAAGTTCAACAATATTTTAACCGGGTCTTTCACAGTGTTATATAGCGTCTTTAATGTTGTTTTGATGACAGTTTGATGTTGTTTTCTGATGTCAGACATGATAATACCATACCATGTAAAAGATTGATAAAACATTTGTCTAACCGTCCAAACTACACTGTATACTTCAGTTATAGATAAGATTGATGACTCTGGATGACTGACACATAAGTCCAATTTGGATTGAACTTTTACAGAAACAAAACAAACATTTATTTAGTATGAGGAAAAACTGCTTTTAGAAGGCTAACTTTGGAACATGTGTATCATTCGTTAATCCACAATTTCTAGTAAATGTTAGTTCAATGAACAATTCTCCCTATTGCATATAGCTCTCCGAATCTGAACGCATGTGGCGCTCTAATTTTTTTACCCTTAATTATCAGGAAAAAGACGTCCGGTTTACACAAGCGCGATACACATCCAGTACTCATGGATCGTGTCAACATCTTTCCTATAACCTTGCGAATAATATTTTGTTCAAGTCCGTTGTCCATAAAACAACCCTTTCATTTAGGTCATGAAAGGAGCCATCGGCGTTCCTCACACACCGGCGTTCATGTTCCGAACGGCATTCGCATGGTAGCATTTCTCTTTCATGGGGTAAACATTCGTGGCTTTCGTGGCGAGAGTTTCGAGTTCATTCCTTCGTTTACCCGTCGTAGGAACATTTCTTTCACTAAGAAAGTCCTTTAATCGCCACACAGACATTCTTCAAAATTATTCATAAGGTCAATCCTTACTTGGGTTTGAGGTATTAATATTATGAATTTGACATTTGTGTGTTTGACTGTACGATTTACCGGAACCGGAAGTACACATCCCACGAGCGATCAATCAGATATTGGTATCGGGAGGTGATATCGCTTAATATCGGCTAAATGTGATAGGGAGAATTGAAACATATCTTTTATGACAAACTATAATTTTGGATGGAAGTTGTTTTTCGATAAAATATATCTATTTTGCGAGAAAAGATACAGAAGTACAAAAATATTATGTTATCATTTGTCATAAATCTAACTAAATACAGACCTTCATAGTCATAATCGTTTAGGGTAAGCAACAAGAATTAAATTTCCTGGGCAGGTTAAGAGAGCAAGTGAGCAACTATCTGCCATTGGTGATACTGACCTTTCTCCAGTATGTGAGAAGCTGAGAACTGTAGTCTGTGTCATAGAGACGGTCAATGAGGGCCCAGTCACACAAACATTCCGTCAGCCTCTTCTTGTTGTTGATCTTGATCAGTTGATATGGGTACTCCTGCAGGAGAAATTTTAGCATAGTAAAGGTAACATGAAGAACTTATCAGAAATGGACAATCAGCATATCGGACGCCTTACCCCTGGGCACGTCTCGTCAACATGACGATGTCAGGCACCCTTGAATCGCGCACGCCAGCATCGATACACAACACGGCGTGAGTGAATTTGGGTGGACGGTGAAAACCGGGGTGAACGCGTCCTCAAGTTGGGTGGTGAACGAGGGGTCGACATTGACACATGCGCAGTGCGTAAAAATTACGTCATAGCACGGTGACGACGATGTCAACGTGCAAATCGAAGAGTGCCTAATCTCAGGATGTGTAGTGTTTGCACTTATCAGCACAATTATGGACATGCATTTACAAATGTATATATTCAATAACACAGATCTTGTAAATTGTACTCCATATTGTATTGTACGTTGTTGTTGAAGTAGTATTCTTGTGTATAGTCTTTTTAATCTGTAGTCTGTAACTAATATAATGTAGTTCTTTTGTTTTCATCTAATTGTTTAAGTATTACATATTATCAGCTTGGGTATCAGCGCTCGATACGGTTTTTATTTCCTTTTTAAGCTGATTTCCCACTCACTAATTTAAATATCTTTTGGTACTGTTTTCATTCATACTGTTACTCTAATATTATATGTGTATATTCATCATCTATGTTTTTTATATTTGTTATTGTATATGATATTGAGTGAGTAAATAAATAAATAAATAAATAAATAAATAAATAAATGCGACATCAAAATTTATGCAGTTTTTAACAACATGCCAGAATGTGCCCTGCCTCAGGAAGAATTTCGCACGGTTGGAAAAGTTTGGTGTGACCAGTAATAACTTATTCAATTTAAAAATAACATATTGCTGGTGGTAATTTGATTCACATTACATTTATTTTGCTATTGAGTATCGTTTTTTAGCAACTGTGATTATCAATGAAATCTGGGAGCTTATAAATTTCAACCAAATAACAATTATATACAGAAAACAGTGAATCAAACATACAAGTCGGTCTCACCTCACATTTTCTGTCCAAGTTGAGCACGTCCTCAAAGTAATTGGCCAGCTTGGTGTGCCACCAGTGACTGGCCGAGTTCTCCTCCACTGCCACCTCCTGTCCAGGTTCAGCGTTAAAGTACTTCTTCCTGACTGCTTTACTGAGGGACCTATGGTAGAAATCTAGTCTGCCTTCACCGCTGTCTCCGAACGGACGGAGGAACGTCCTGAGGGCCCTGTACACCTTGGACCACTTGACAGCGGGCAGTGGCCGATATTTGTTGGATTTCTCACCCTTTTCACATGCTCCTGTTGTAATTGATGACAATAAATGTATATTTCTTAACTTGTTCAGGACTAATGATGGTATATTTTAGGCTGGGGTATACAACGAATATTGAAATAAAATTGTTTACAATGAGTTAAAATGCAAATATCTTTTATTCTTATTTTGGAACAATTGCCTGAAGGCAGTGGCTTTTACTCTTGTTTGATTTTTACCCCTCTTTCATCTCCCTTCACGTGTAATAATTAATGATGAAATAATGACATTTTTTTTCTTACTGCAAACTGAATTCTTTTTCAATGCTGATCATTTTGGCCAATATTTGCTTAATATTTTCTCTTTCACACATCCTTGTAATAATCATTGACCATGACTATAAATATACATATTGAAACTGCCAACAAATGGTAAAAGTTGGTAATTTTGGTAATTATGATAATAGTGTAAAAACTGTTTGAACAAAATTTTTCATCCATACCGACCCCCCCCCCCCCCCCCCGAAACTAGATCTCATTTGGATTCCCAAATATAGGAACTACATAAATGGATTATCTTCTAATTTCCATTTAAATTAACTTTCATATATTAAACCCATTAGAGACGACTTGATTTCACTATAACACGCATTTTCCATAGACCCCAACACAAGTTAACACATAGTTAGTCTCCAATGGGTTAAGAAATCCTGGAAATATCTAAGTTTAAGTGATTCATGAGATTTCAGTTCATTTTTCATTATAATACCTACTGAAAAAAAAAATCCTGTGAGGGCTTTTGAACAAATCAAATATACCATCTTCAATAAATTATGAGTACATTCTCACCTTTCTCTTTGCTACTTTCCTCCCCATCCTTCGGTGGCATCAAGTTATCTTCATCACCCAGGATGGAGAGTAGCTCTGCCTCCAGTAACCCAGAGGAAGAACACTCCAGGAGACACAGGGTGGCCACCATCAAACCCCCACCACTCTCCTCCTCAAACCTCTCCAGGATCTGGGCCAGCAATCTGTAGGAAAATGAACACATTACACCTGTTATTCAGTTTCATCATCCAGGATGGAGAGTAGCTCTGCCTCCAGTAACCCGGAAGAGGAGCACTCCAGGAGACACAGGGTGGCCACCATCAAACCCCCACCACTCTCCTCCTCAAACCTCTCCAGGATCTGGGCCCGCAATCTGTAGCAAAATGAATTTATTCACACTCTTGCTTATTTTTCAGAATTAGACTGAACTGAGTGTGATTAGGACAACAACTTCTTGTAACCCAGCGAGCCATGGAAAGGAAGATGCTATATGTATCAATATGAGACAGGTGCAAAAACTCTGATACACGAAACAGAACCCAAATTAAAGTTTCATTGAGAAAATTCAAGAAATGAAATGGAGGTGGGCAGGCCATGTCACCAGTTTTGAAGCCTTTACCAGGCCCTATCGGATACACAAAATCAAAATCTGCCTAGAAATACAGGATTAGTAACATTTTCAGTACTGATTTTTAATGAATTTGCATAGATAAGCATAATTAATGAGCTTCCAAATTTTGACATTTGACCTTAATTTTGTAACCTGAAATACTACTCAATGATACTTTATAAACCTTATGTCCAAGTTCCAAGAAATAAGGACTTATACTGTCCAAATCATGCCAAAATTTCAAAAAATTAAACCTTGATTAAGTTTTTATTGTTGACGCTTCCATCCTAAGTCGGAAAAGCTGCGCATATGTCTCGCTTCTGCTATGCGTATCATATGAGGTAAAAACTAAAACGGCCGAGATCTACACAATAGATATGAATAATGACAAAGACAAGAACAAGGGAAGAAACAAAACTGCAAAAAATCACAAGATTAAGGTGGTAAAACCAAGGATAAGAATATGACTCATGAAGAAAGTATTTACATATAAAGATGAAGCAAACACTCACTCTAGAAGGCCGTCAGCCAGTGTGTTGATCTTGTCGGTCACTTTTGCAAAAACGCCGTACACCCTCAGCTCCTCGCAGGCCATGGACAGCCAGAGAGGATTCTGGGATGCCTCTTTACTGAGAAGGCTTGCCGTCTGTTCGGCGTCCAGTCGTTTGTTGTACTTCCCGAGCATCTCCTGAACAATCTCCTGAAAATGATCAAATACGCCAACAATCTTAATGAAAACAATGTCTGTAGAGAGAATTTCTAGTTTACCTTCTTTCTATACCAGTTCATAAACATTGAGATAGTTACCACCATGATATCATAGATTATCATTATTAGTTTGTATGTAAACTACAACTGCAAAAATGGCAATTGGTCAGGTAGGTCACTAGTTGGGGGTTTTCAATATCTGTCAGTGGGCAAGGGGGACCAGTCATTCTACATTCATTGATGATCTGTACCTGAACATAGTCTATTCAACTGTACCCAGGGCAACAGGGTGGGTTGCTGCCTGGGGGTGGGATGACCAAGCTTCTATTAATGGCTTGAGCCTCTCAGGGACATCATGTAGGAGGTGGCTTGGCTGAGTAGCTCTTTTGTATAATCGTCTACAGATGTTATTCCGATGGGCTTGGGGAGGTTAATCCCAGATAGGAATGGGAGATGACGGAGTAGAACAGATACAGCCTAAGAAGAAATGTTTGATCTGTTTACTTTTATTTTGTCAAGTCACGTATATATTTATGATGCTCCTAGGTTATACGTCGTATGATTAAATTCTACAAATATGAACTGAAATGAATATTAAATTTCCGGGAAAGGAATTTCTGGAGGGCTGTTTCAATTCATAGAGTACCGAAGTGTGACATCACTCCGGTTCAAAAATATGTGTGGACAATGGCAGAACCAGGTGCAGTGCATCACAGCTGGTTGTTACCACCAATAAGGGAGCTGCAGTTGCACAGAGTTATGGTTTGGCTATTGTCCCCACATATTTCTGAACTCTTCTCTAGCTATATTATGTTCATGCTTTACATTACACACAAAATTAAAGAACTTCCAAGAGTTTATGACCCGATTCTTCGCCGCTACGTCACTTCCGGCGGTGATCGGACGGGTCATATCCCTGAAGAAGACTGAAGTGTTCAGTCGAAAATTTGGAGGTAAACAATTTTACCTAATTTTCACATTGCATTTGGATCAAAAGTTTATTTTTGTGAAAATTAAAGAATGTTGTATGCACTTATACATTAATATGTTACTCATCAACTGTGAGTAATCATAGCATAATTTATAATTTGAAATAGAAATGGTTTATTTTAGATGAAATGTTGTTGCTGGGCAGCAAATGCTGGTTACCATTCCCAAAATATACAAATTGCAGATAGATTGGGATGTGAGGAATTCTTTTTAACTATAGGTTTTCCCGGTCATTTTCGCAACTTTTTTACTCCTTTTAACTTATCAATATTCTAATTCAGCTCGTTTGATGAATCCGGACAAACTGAATTTTCAATTTCAAGTTGGATGTTTTCAGGTTATCAGTTTTGCTTTTCATAAACACACTTGCCTCATTCATTTTGTAAAAAAAATCATGTATTCAAGTATTCATTATTCAATTTCAAATCGATAGGTCAAGAGGTTATCTGCGCTCGATTTTACAGTTTCTTTTCATTTACGTGTAATCTGTTTATTGCTTTAGAAGTTCGATTTAAAAACATTGTCCCCATTTACTTTGTTGATGTAATCTTTTGTTTTCTATTCTGAAATCATTTCTCTTCTTCTCTCAATATTTTAAGGAGAAAGTGTAATGTGTGTGTGTGACTGTGTGTTGTTGTGTGTGTGTGTGTGTGTGTGACTGTGTGTTGTGTGTGTGTGTGTGTGTGTGACTGTGTGTTGTGTGTGTGTGTGTGTGTGTGTGTGTGTGTACGCTACGCCAGTAGATATTCATAGCCAGGAAGTACACGTATCATTAGGTGACTTGAAAATAAATATGTGCATTTCATAACACGGTTGCACATTCTTGAATATGAATGCGTGAATAACCCACATTTTTTAACCACGTGAAAATGAAGCACAATTGTAAACGCCCGGGGGTTTTTTTTAAAAAATATTGGACTACAGTCTTTGAGAAACCGAATGCTTTATAATGACATCAAATGTCAATTTGAATAAAACGAATGATTTGTATCACGGTTCATTCTATTTCACTTGAAACTGAATGATGTGGCTAACAAATGGAATGCAAAACGTGTGAAAATGACCGGGAAAACCTATATTATCATCCTGTTACATTTGGCATAACCTACTTTTCTTGAATCCATATCTAACGGCGTCACTGGAACCTCATCGGGTTTAATCGTCCTCTCTCTCAACATCCGATGAGCGGGCGTGTCGTCAATCATGGAGAACACACAACGGATCTGTGGAGCCAGTTTCCGTGGCAACCAACTCAGTGTGGATGCAGTGCGATCCTCATCAAGCTGCAGATGAGACATGAATTCAGAGAGTTGTGAATTGTACATCAATGGGAAGAAGTAAAACACCCTTCACACACTGGCTTGGAACTTTGTATCCATGTAAATATGTAAGGTATATTCTATAAGCTTCAAAACAATACAATTGAACAAGTATGACAGCTTTATCATTAAGAACTTAAGAACAATGTAAAGTCTTTGTTAATCTAACAAATGTTTGGATCAGACTGCAAGGGATGGCATTGTAATTTCAAACATCAAAACACCAGTTACATAAATCCTACCAAAAACTATTTAAAATTTATGTGACTTTCAAATGATAAACACAATTGGGTTACCAATACTGAAAATGGGGGAATGTATTGCCACAAGTATCTTTTCTTTTCAGAGTTTAAAGTTTATCTGTTAATAAGTGATAGGTGCTAAATGGTTAATAAATGAAATGAAATGAAATTAACAAAAGAGATTACAATTTGACTTTTCATATCCTTTAATCCTTATTCCAAACTTGATAATTTGTAGTTTGATTTGACCATGCTTTGAGTTTGATTGTTCCAGTGTAGTTGAAATCTGACTGCTTGCAAACATATGTGACCCGTCACGCCAAAAGGAGCCACAAGTCGATTTTTGGGCCCAGTTGCTTTTTGCCATATTCTTTTTCTCCATATTCCAAGCTTTATTTTGGTATATTGCATGTCGCATAAAAGTAAGTATACCCGGAGAAATTCTACTTCAAACAAGGAGCTTTCACCTGGTCACGAATATCTACTTTACGAGAAAACCGCTGTCAAAGTGCAGCGTCCGTTTAAAATGCGAAACCGCGATCGCACTGAAATTCTGATAAAACCGAGGGTAAAAACTCCCTGGCAACAGTACGTTTGCATTGCTCATCATTCTTGAAATTTTGCATTTGGAATTTATAGGTTTGTAGAAAGTGCTATTTTCAGTTTGAACAAATTTGGTAAGATTTTAATGCTCGTTTGGTGTTTACCAAAAATACATTGGGTTCTTAACCATCTGCGTTATTTCTGCTTGGTGCATGTACATGTACCTTGCGAGGCGGGTCACAGGTGACCATGGATGCCAGACACTTGGGGGGTCTTGGGTGAGAGATTTGACACAATAAACTTCCACAAGTAGCAATTGCTTATAAGTCGACTGTTCATACTAATTTGCAAAGTTCGGGATTAAATAAACTGAGATTCTCAAGGGACACAATAACTTCTTATTGTCTGCTATATCGCTATTCAATTGATGAATAACTGCACCAGCAGTCCAGAGTACGCGCAAGAATTAGGGCCCCCTATAATTAACACGCCGACAGACATGACAGGGACCTGCTTTGCATAGTTATGATTCTGTTCTCTTTGATGGCCCTACGCGTTTAAGTGCCTATTCAACTAGACTGAGCCAGCTTTTATGCATCCGTAACAAAAGAACAAAAGAACCTGTGAAAGTTTTAATTGATTGTGCACATACTTGGTGAGTAGTGGGGATTACAAATTACATGGATAATGAAAACGTGCATGTCTTAACTCTAAACCCACCAGGTTACAAATTCTCTGGCGCAGCGAATACCTTCTCACGCTGCATCGGCATTTGTACTTACTCTGTTGATTTAATATTGACGCAAAATATTGTGAATCTAATGTATGCAGATTAAAATGTCGAAAAAATCAGAAAACTGCAAACAAATCGAGAATATAACAACAAATCAAGTTCAGGTTAAGGAATAAGGATAGCTTGTCAGTTTGCACGTTCATAAAAAAATGGAATCACATCAAACACGATACGTCATGTGACACAGCTCAGCCAATGAGCAGCCATCTTGCGTTGCTAGGGGCGCGGCCTACCTGACTCGGATTTTATGTGTGTGTGTGTTTTTTTCGCGAGGTCGAATGGAAGGCTCTCAGAAAAACGTAAATATTACCCCTTTCCCGTGAATATTTTGATCTGAAACTTTCACAGGACATTAAAGAGACTTTGAAGATTTGATTTCAGTCAAAAAAATAATTTTGAGAAATTTGACCTGTTCCAACTATTTTGCTCATTTTCTCTAAACCGTCCGTTGCGACTTGTGGCTCCTTTTGGCGTGACGGGTCACATATTAAATTGCACATTCTGATTTGCTTAATTGTTTGTTGTGAGTGGATGTGGATTCTCTAGATTTGAAAATGTCCTTTTAACACCACGGAACTACAATAAAAACAGAACAAAACAAGGAAAGACAGTGTGGACTACTAAAAATGTGAGAAATCATGATGCTGGTTGTCCGACCTACCAATCCCCGAAAAATGAAATACGAATTTTGAACAGCAGTGATGGTGTTGAAATTTCATCAATGAATGGAGTTTTACCTGATTGAGCGCATCTATGACAATGATGGTAGGCTTGGAGTTGGGGTTGGACAACACACTACTAGCAATCTGGGCCGCTGATTCATAGTCCCTGGGCATGTTGGAATCCTGAAGTCAAAATAAAAATAAAGTGGATTGTAACTATGATACCAGACAACAACATAAGCCTGAACTCATCTCTCTTCCTAAAGGAAGGAAAGGACCAAAACATGTAATAACATCATTATGTAATATCACTTATGTTATTGGAAGAAACACATTTCTGGTTGAATTGCCAACCATATTTTGTTCATAAATTATAAAGTACTATAAAAGCTGCTCCATTACATGGTTTACATATTACATTTGTAATACCAGGCTGGGGAAGGGTGGGGGGGGGGGGGGTCTGGGTATATGATTCATAAACAACCAAATTATCATATATGAAATATAAACACCTACACATATATATTGATGATTCCAGAACCTTATTTCATTGATTTTCTATTTATTTTTTGTTACGGGGGAAGGGGAGGGGAGGGGAATCTGATTTTTTTTTATTCCAGAAACTTTTCTAACTGCCAATGTTTGTTCTTTTATGTAATGTTGATAATGATAAATCTAATGTGTTGCAAATTTGTGTAAAATATTACATGAGGTCAGAAAAGAAACATACTATCTTACAGTAATTGCACAACATAACCTTTGTTAGACTCACATTACAGACTTTTAATTCTCTGAGAAGCCTCTTGATCATTTTTTCTGGATTCGTAGAGCCAGGGATGGCACCAATAAAATGGTAGAATACATGATACTTGCCATCTCCACTGATAAAGAAAAACAGATACAATGGAAGTTAAAATCACAATGAAGAAATTATTTCAATAAAGATACACTCACAAAATGCATTCACATGTGAATACTATGGGGGATAATTGCTTTACTACTTCTAATTAAGAAATCAATGAATTGTAATTGAAAGACATTATTATTACTTTGGAAACTGTTTACCATCAATGCACTTAGGAGTAACTTATGTACATTTGAACAATTCTGTTGTACAACTGACAGTCTGACACTAATAATGATCTATGTAATTTATCTATCACTTTTGAATAATGTCTGTCATTTTATTAAATTTGAATTGTGCACTATTGTGTATCTTTTTTATCTGCCGGACCACGTTTCTGGAACAAACTACCGGAAGGAATAAAATTGACTCCCTCCTTAACACAATTTAAATCTAACTTGAAAACTCACCTCATGAAAAATGCATCTTAACCATGATTATCAACTATTTATTCCTACTGTAAATGTGTTACATTCTGTGTAATTTTATGTAACTGCACAATGAACACCTAATAGGTGGAGTTTAGCACATCAAAAAATGTCATTATTATGATTATGATTATGATTATGCTTATTAGTATTAGTATTATAATTATTATCACTATTATTATTATTATTATCATCATCATTATTATTATTATACACAACAATAGCAAATAGTCTACACAGAATGTAATTACAGAAATAGCTCATCATCTATATTCTTTCATTAATAAAATAAATCAATCCCAAATTTCCAACACTGTGATTTATGCACATGTATTTCACTTCAACTGGATCAGGTCCGAGGAAAAATCTCAACCTCAGCAAACAAATGATGCTCAGTTTCAGATGCGGGTCACTGAAAGCAATGATTAATTACCTCGGCAAATTTCCCTTTGAAACACGGGCACAGGCGACGTCGGCAACACGGGCTAGAATAGAAGACTTGCCGCTACCTGGTCCACCAATCAGGAGAAGGGGATTGCAACGTTCTTCGTCCAGGATGTAGGATTCAATCTGACAAATATAACGGGACAAGAAATGCAAAGATTTGTTACATATTATTCCATTGTTTTGTATTTCATCATGGTAGCACTTTCAGTACAGCTTCTTGCAATTTCAAGAGGTCCTGCACATATACAATTACACGTACATGACAAATACAAAGGCATACTAAAATAACATAAGTTCAAACACAGACAGCTAATAAATCTTTAAAAATATCACACAAAGATACAGAGAAAAGAAACAAAAAGTGGTATTATGGAAAACATACGAAATAATAAAGCTATCCAGTTCATTACTTTACTATCTTGCCCCCTATTTGCCTGAAAAGTTTTGAAAATACCCATCACAATGAAAGAATTTGGCCAAAAAAGTGGGAGCCGAGCCAATTAGACCCCCTAACCCCCAGATCCGCCACTGCTTGTTAATTGGATCTACCACAAGTGCTATGATTGGACATATTGGACATAGATAGTGCTTCTTTCCACCAAACGCACACACACAGAGAAGACAGTTTTAACATCATCATTTCTATCATATCATATGCGGTAGGTAGATCCAGTTAAGCTCAGTGTTTTATTTTTTTTCATGTCACCAGAGGATATAAGTTTTTAATGAAAATGGATGTGCCAGATGTTAGAAATTTAGTAAAGGAAGGATTTCTTGAACTATTCTATACACATGGGGAATTGACATACAGAGAGAAACTTATGACATTAACAAGTGTGGAAAATAATGCTTCACATTACAAAACAGAATTTTGCAATTTCTTGTGTAATCATCTCAAAATGCATTTTTCCAGTAAAATATATTAATGATAATGTCCTAGATGACTGGCATCCTACAGGGTTCCTGCACCTTTTACAAAAATAAATTCCATGACTTTTCCATGATAAATGTTAGAAATCCAGGACCTTTTTGGCCCAGCAAATTCATGAAAACGTATGTGGTTAGTGTAAAAAGTATTTCCATTAACATTAAAAAATATGAAAAAATATAAAAAGGCAAAAAACATACAACTTCATGAAATTCCAGGTCTTTTCCAAGACTTTTTCGTAATTATGCATTTTCCATGACTTTTCCAGGTTTTCCATGACCGCGGGAACCCTGATCCTACCCTTACCTTTTCTAAGATGTCACGTCTCCCCAACACGATGCCACTCCTATCCTTCATAAAGGCATCATGGGCCTCCTTGTCCTGTTCATAGGGGTCAAGCTGCTTCAGGTCATCCAGGGGGTACTGCTCCGTGATCGCATTCTTGAAAAACTTGAAGACCTGAAACAGAAAAGTATCAATAAGCAGAGAAGATTAGTCAGACTAGAGCCAAAATTGGCTTATTGTCTCAGGTCAGACTTGTCAGATTTGTTAATTTCCTTGGAAGGTAATACACAAGGGTAGATTCAAGATTTTGCTAAAATTATGGGGGTGGAGGACAAATTTTTGTTAAGCCAGATGTACAGCACAGTAAAAAATAAACAGAGCAATAATGAACAAACACAAAGACATGGAGGGGGTGTCATCAGCCATTTGTGTTCTACACAATTTGGAGAGAGAGAGAGAGAGAGAGAAAAAAGAAATTGAGCTATAATAGGTTATATATTTCTTCACCCAAAATTGGACAGAGGTCCCTTCCTCCTTCAGTATACATGTCATTTCTTTATTTGTGGGATGTCAGTTCAACCTCTAGTACACACACAAAATAAATCATTAATTTGGAATTACACTTGCCCAACCCCACGTTTGACAATGGTCTGTTCCAGCAGTTCACTAAACATAAAATACCATGACCTGTGCAGTGAAGCTTCAAACCTGACAGTATAATAAAATAATAGCATAACACAAACAAGAGAGTTCCTCTTCATGAATGCCTAGATTCAAATGATCATGACTTACTTGTATTATCAATCATATGCTATCCACAGATTATAGTTGCATACATGTAAGATAAATAATACTGCATTCCTTAATTTAAAAAATGTACAGGGAGGAGGATGCGCCGAATAGAGTAAAGTGGAGGGAGGGGGTGAGGGTGATTTCTGTGAGTGCGAGGTGAATCCGGCCACCCCCGTAGCTCGGGGACTAAACCGGATTTAAAACCTGGATTACTACTACTACAAAAACAGACAAACAAAACCAAACAGAATCAGAAAAATGTCTAAATTCACACGTACCTCTTGCTTGAATTCATCTAGACCATCCAATTCAACTTTGCCTGTGTCAGTGTCCACACCATTATAAACACAGGAGTATTTGAAGACCCTCTTCCTCTGATATAACAAAACAGAAATAAATGCATGCTCATTAAAAGCCAGGCTTGGTGCTTTTTTTGCTTGAATGGGTTATTTAAATCATGACTTAAATTATGATTGAAATCAACAAATCAATTGATTTGATTTAAATCAGAATTTAAATTAATGATTTAAATTGCCAACCCTGATTAAAGAAACAAAAACATAATTAATTAATAGAATAAAATCAATCAATTGATCGATCAATCGAGCAATCAATCAATCAATCAATTCATCAAAGTAATCAGAACTGCCATTAAACTCGTATCAACCATTCATTGGTCAAAAATTCTTGCTTGACCATTCATTGGTCAGTTATGGTCATATGACTAGGTCCGTGTAAAGCCTATGGTAAGTATCCCTAGAAAAAGAAATTAAAATGTCATCTGCAACACTTGGAGCAGTTGTATGAAAATGACACTTTACTCTAAAATTGCTAATATGATACTTTCTGACATTCTCAAGAGAGTACAGTACCCTCTCGATACAAAAACGAAATCTCATAACAAAAATATCTTTCTGGTCCCAAAGATGAAATTTCCTTTGTATTTTATTGGTTGGAACCCTGATATAACAAAATTTTGTTATAACTCAAAGTAAATTATGCGAGTATACTGTATAAACTCTTAGCTTACCCCAAATCTGGTCTGCAGCATGTCTTTCAGCATTTTCAGTTTGTGAGTTGCGATCGGGTTGGAATCAACAAATTCAGGTCTGTACCTTTCTGGGATGGAGTCGATGAAGGAATCATCTCGTAATGCAAACAGGGCTGGATAAACAAATCATGATCTATGTCTTACCTCAAATGTTACGAAAAATATTATAAAACATCCAAGTAGATCCTTGTTATATGATTGGAGGATTGTTGGTCACATGATATTGAATACACCATTCAGCGCAGCGTGAAATTTGGTTATATTTTTGCATGCATGTTGGTTCTATTTTCGTCCCATTCTATATTTCATAACGTTACCATACTGTGTGTTGCAATGTGTATACTAAATGTAAGCAGCGCGTGCAGTGTGCACTACACAGTACGTACCACTGAACTGTACGATGATGTATGTACTGAAATGGGTTTTAACATTGAACCTTAAACATAACTGGGAACATAACTCACTGCTTTAATAAGGATTTGAATGTTTTGCGAAATTCTGACTAAAATGAGGAAACTGCACAGACACTGAACATGCTAAATTTGTGAATGAGCCAGAAAGAGAATCAGAAATATGGCTATAATTTTCTTTAATTGTTGTATAAAACAAATAATAAATGTTTCATCATTCGTTCAATAGTTCAAATATTTTCATCCATTGAAAGCAGAGATGCCAACCCCAAAGGATGCGTTGGTCAGAACATTGGACCACATTTGTCAGGAACAAACGTGGGGTCTGGCTCTAGGAACACAAATGCCCGCCGCAGCCAACATTTTAACAAACATACCAGACCCTCCCAAACATTTGATGATTTGCAGAATGTTCACTCACACGCACTTCACGAGACTAGCTAACTGCAGTACACACTTAGTCAGTTTACTGTTGCTGCCAGAATTTTCAGCCATAAGAGTCAGAGCTCTGATCTATGTTGACTTCTTCGAGTTTGAGTCGATGTTGAGATTTGTTATTACCCAACATTCAATTCACGTATTGTGGCGCGACTAAAGTACTTTTTGGGGCTTAACAAGCAAGCTATGAATACGATCATCGCCATTAGGCACCATTACCTTAAAGTTTCAAGCTGCCTTTGTTCCTGTTATTCGAAACGATGACTTCGTTGTTGCCAGCACACAGGTAAGTATGTGAAAGGAGGTCACATTTCTTCATGTTTTTTAAGCTTTCTGACGATCGCCTTGCGTGTGGTATATGGTAATGTCCGGAGCCTGGAGACTCCGCGTGTTCCGCCCGTGGCTCGGCCCTGTTGCCGTGAGAAGTCTGGCTGTGAGTGTCTGTACATCGCGTGCCCAAGTGGTTAAGTTGTCCTTCTTGTCTCTGGCCTCAGGGTCAAAGTAATGAATGGACCAGCCTTGATAGAGTGTCGCGGATGTAGCATCGTTTTAATAATGTTTGTGTTGATCAGACTTGAGCCTCGCTATATTTACGGAGCCTTTGATGCGGTGATATAAAAAAATACGATGTTTTGATATAAGGTTTCGAATAATCGAATCACGATGTCCTGATTCTTCACTTCCAGTTTTATAGTACATGAATCGCACACCTTCTCATATAATTCGGTGCTGATGAGCTTTGTCACTGTCTCTGGTGCGTCACTTTGCAGTTATTACAGTTGATTGTTCTCTGTGTGTGGTGGTGGTTTTCTGGTGCGGTGAGCCTCAGGTGCACCTGCATGTATCCACAGGTACTGGCGGCGACGGGCACTAGCGGGTCACATGTTATGTTCAACTCAGCGCATCCAAAGTGTAGTGTGCGCTCTGATCTTATGAGAAGCGCGTCATACGGTCTGGATGGCGCACGCATTTGAGCTGAGATCATGCACATCGTATTGCCAGAGTCCCACACACGTGTGTTTGATTTTTCGTTTTCCGTAACATTTGTCGTTATTACGGAATCGCGCCTAATCAAGGGCTATAATTAAGCGGAACAAATACGGAGAGATCCGCTAACGGTTGGCATTCTCTCGTGAAAATGCTTTAAGCGTTGAATCATTCTCTCTTCCTT
>JZLH01S0006415.1:0-10669 GCA_001188425.1 Eucidaris tribuloides | reverse complement strand
GCTGGACTGTTGAACTTTCTGTTACTGGCTGCCTGAGATAAGTAAAGCTTCACTACCCCAAGACTGACAGCTAGTTGTTGACTATTTGCCCCTGGTTGCACTACCATTCCCAGCATACTCATTCAGCACTACCCATTGTTGGTGAACAGATAGGCCACCAACTCTGCGATCGTGAACACCAGACAAACAGCCCTGCAGTAACCTGTCAGTAATGAAAGGACCTTTCTCGCAAAAATGAGATTTCGTTATCTCCTTGCTCATTGGTCCAGCAATGCTGTGGAAAAGAAACATGGCTGACTGTATTGATCGAATGGATCGTCTGCCAAGGCACCATCTTTGATTACTTCAAAACTCAACTGGGGAAAGAGCGATCAAGAAATAGCAAACTATCTAAAACTCGTCTCATCTCAGAGTGAAACAAGTCAATACTCTGCGAGCATGATATCTCAACAAAATGCGTTATATTATGTAGTAGCAGGTATTTCTCGCAGGACCACTGCTATCAGCAGAAAGTTCTCTGGTGGTAGTAGAGAAAAGGAGGTGGAGTCTGTGAAACACAGATGTGATCGGGGCCCAATGTTACCGACATGTTGCACAACAAAAGCTTGGAATTTTCCTTGGATGCAGCAAACACACATCGATCGGTCAATCGGACAGCGAATGAGCGCAAACTTCACCCTACGAAGTGCTTCTGAGAGCCTTCACCCGTGACCGCCACGACCTATCAGATTGTAAATATCTGACATCCCTACAAGGAGTAATTAAGCGACGAGAAATCTCTTCAGCAAGGGCGTAGGAACTCAAAGGATCAGGATTTATTATAATTTGTGGAGAGGGAAATCTTTTCACTGGAAAAAATAAAAACGCACTAGCTGAAAAAAGGGGAAAAACAACCCAGTGATCGACAACAGCGTTTCAACAAGCTTATAGGACTTCAGATGGAAGGCGTGTTATAGCATGACTACCAAGCAAGCTGGAGGACAATCCATCAAAAAGGTGTTTATCAACAGTGAATCTGACTTTACAAAGGCAAAACGTATTGTTAACTGCGGAAATTCGACAGACATTGATCACGAAAACTCGTATAACTGTTCAAAACTCTGTTCACATGAAATACAATATTGTATGCAGTTGTAATGTTCTTCATTATTCAATGGTATAGATCTCAACTCTACTCCTGGTAAGGCTCGGCGCGATATTACGATTTAGCCTTCTAATTGTAGATTTTATTCCACGCCAAATTTTTAATTTGTTATACGTGCATACTTAATTTAATTGTATGTTTTTTTGATGTTAATAATAGAGATGAATTTTATTTTCTTTTTCTTTATCTTCATATTTTTTGGGAGAAATGGCCAAACAATGGATCGGTGTGTGGATAAGTACAAAGCAACTCCTAGTGAGTTATACTGATATATATTAAATGTCAACGTCCAAATTGTTAACTATCAGCTGAAAACTTCCTTGGTGTTGTAATGCCAATTTTTTAGATGTAATTTACAGTGTAACATTATATTTTGAAAAAAGCTTCGCTGAATTCCAAGTCTTCTAACTTTAATATTAACGAAGGAGATATTGCTTTTGGTCTCTGATCGATGTGTCGGTAATATAATTCCCCTATTAAAGCTTCATATTAGTTTTAGAAGCATTCAAATAGTTGTATTTGATGAAGCCTCACTACAGTTATTATTCAGAATTCGTAACACATCTGGGCTGAATTTGGTATATTGAAAAGTGCATACTCAACAACTTTTACAATTTCTACCCTGCATCTCTTTGGCATGACAATTTTTTTGGAACATGACTTATGTCAAAGATTTCAATATTTATACTGTGAATAAATTTAATAATGAATGTTGCGATCTTTTTAGCAATGTTGTTCAGTAAGGCTTCACATATTAATTTTCCGAAGTATTACAAGACAAAACTTTGAAAGTCTTGAATAGTATTTATATGATAAATGAAGGTATTAAATTTTGAAAATAATTGAGTCTCAGGAGACTTGGATTGAGATATCTTGATCTTCTCTCTTGGAATGTGTTCAGTTACAGTATGATTAAGTGTTTTGAAACTATTAAAGAATTCAGAAAATGGCGTTATTTGAGGTGGAGAGGAGATAATTAACTGGTATAGTTGTACAGTGTTCGATAAATCAGTAGGGCAATATAGTAGATTAAGATTAGGATTAACTGCAATTACAAATGCATTTGAATCACTATTGTTATTTTGAAATATTTTGTAAGAAGGAGATAATGACAGATTAATAGGATTATGTCTACCGTTACCACGCTTCACAAATTCAATTGATTGGCTTTGTATTGAAGAAAATTACACAATTATTATGTTTATTAATTATTATTTATTATTATTATATTTGCCGGCTTTCTAGTTTCCCATTAGCCCCAAAGCCGCTTACGATATTATGGCCATCCTGTCTTTATTTGCAAGCATTAGGTACATACGGCCATAGAAGGGCGCGCGATAATGTGAAGTTGTTGAAAATGCCATCCACACCGGGTTTCACTTCTGCTTTTCGATGAAGTGTGTGGGTTCTTTTACGTGGCTGAGGGGTGTTTACTCAGTTCAACCACGGGACCCTCCGGCTTTACGCTCCTATCCGAGGAGAAGGTAAGTAGTAATGGGGTAAAGGCCTTACCGAAGGACACAACCGGCTCATGGCCTGGCTCGAACCACGGAGCCTCTAGTCGGAAGCCAAGCTGATTATCCTACTACGCCACGAGCGCCTCCCCAATTATTTATCGCATCAGTATAAACAGATATGACTGCTCATTAGTGATTAATTTGACGACTTGTTTAAAATCAGATATGTTGAAGACGCAAAACGGTCTAGAAGTGATGCCTTGTATTGATGTGTATTTTAGTTTTTCAATGTCTCTCACTAATTAAATGGACCCCACCCGTATGTACATCCACGTACCGCAGTACTTGGAGTTGGATAATTGATGTTGTTAATACTATACCCATTCTAAATCTGGTATTGATAGATGATCTCCGACCAAGTAATGGACATTTACCTAGTTTTTAGCCCGTAAATTTTACAAATCTCTATTACGAATAATCAGTTAAAGTGACAGCCTAGCTAAGTGCTTAAGTGTGCTGATAGTTGAGGCAGGCGCACTTACAATTCATCAATGTTTGAAAAAATGATTCCTCTCCTCCTTTATGTGAAGATAGTGATCAAATAATTGACACAATAGGCTTTATTTTGTTCTGAATTAAAAATATGACTTTTAGAGTAAACAGATGATGTGAATGGTTCGTATAGAACTACCTTCATGTAGAATAAATGTATATCAACAAATGGTTTCCCTTGTAAAGAATATAAGAGACCAGCAAATAAAGGTAATAAAAAAAGTACATGGAGCAAATGTTATGTGTGGGACCGTGAAGGAGAACAGGACACTGCAGCAGACTTGGTTCGAAAAAACAAAATCCTGGTAAATACTCCGGTAACGAAAAAGTTTAGGTCCTACATGACTTCAAACAGTTGTATAACGTCAAAGTACTCACTTGTAATAATCATGAGCTTGAAATCACTTTAAAACGCTGACAGAAATGGGGAAATCCAGGATGAACTGACAGCCAGTGGCTCTATCGGCACTCTACAATCATATCTACAATCATATATGAAGTGGAATAATAAAAATAAACACAGAATGTTTTCGAAAAAGTTATTATGCTTTTTTATAGTTTATATGAGTTTACCCCCCCCCCCTCACCTTATTAGGGATCAAAATAGCTCAGACTTATGCGATCCGCATTTTACCTAAATTCAACACATTTCTGAAAAACATACTGTGCACATAAGCACTCCGTAGGACCTAGGATTTTCCCAGCTATTAATCATTGGTTCTTTTCCACCAATGTTTGCTTATTAACCCAGTTGTACTCCACTCGATTAATTTTTCGGCTCCGCCGATGACTTGATCGACGTCCGTAATTTTTGTGATAAAAAGGCACCGTCACTTCTCTTTCCTGCTCACCCTTTTCATTGATCACGCACCCTACGTCATCCCTCTTTTCCCTTTTGGCATTCATTTTACGCTAGTGGAAGCTTTGGTGATATTCCAGGAGAGCATCATCTTCTGCAACGCTATACCCACTGGCGTTGCCTCTAGCCAAAATTCGTCTACCGGCGTCATCTCCAACGACGCTATACCCATTGGCGTTGACGTTCAATTTAACATGGAATTTTTCAGGTATTGCTAACAGGGTGAACTCCAGAAGCACTTGTAGGTGAAGTTTGCGCTCTTCCTGACCGATGTGACCGATCGATGTGTTTTTCTGCATCCAAGGAAATTCCAAGCTTTGTTGTGCAAATGTCGGTAACCAGCACATCTGTGTTTTCACCCCCCCTTTTCCTCTACACCGAGAATTCTGATGCAGGGTCTGCGAGAATACTGCTCCATTTTGTTGAAATCATGCTCCAGAGTATTGATTGTTTCACTCTGAGATGAGACGAGTTTAGATAGTTTTGCTATTTCTTGATCCTTCTTTTCCAGTTGAGTTTGTAGATCAAAGATGGTGCCTTGCAGACGATCCATTCGATCAAACATGTCAGCCATTTTCTTTTCCACAGCATTGCTGACCACTGAGCCAAGGAGATTAACAAATTCTTCATTTTTCAAAAGGTCTTTCATTACTTGACAGGTTACTGCAGCTGTTTGTCTGGTGTTCAACGATGCAGAGTTGGTGGCCATTGTTCACAACAATGGGTAGTGTGAATGAGATGCTGGAATGTAGTCAACCAGGCAATAGTCAACAATAGCTGTCAGTCTTGGGGTAGTGAACTTTACTTATCTCAGGCAGCAGAACAGAAGTTCACAGTCACGGCAAATGTTATGTGTGGGACCGTGAAGGAGAACAGGACACTGCAGCAGACTTGGTTCGAAAAACAAAATCCTGGTAAATACTCCAGTAACGAAAAAGTTTAGGTCCTACATGACTTCAAACAGTTGTATAACGTCAAAGTACTCACTTGTAATAATCATGAGCTTGAAATCACTTTAAAACGCTGACAGAAATGGGGAAATCCAGGATGAACTGACAGCCAGTGGCTCTATCGGCACTCTACAATCAGTATTAAACAATCATAATTGAAGTGGAATAATAAAAAATAAAACCAGGAATGTTTCGAAAAGTGTATTATGCGCTTTTTATAGTTTTATATGAGTTTACCCCCCCCCTCACCTTATAGGGACAAATAGCTCAGACTTATGGGCGAATCGCGCATTTTACCTTAAATTCAAACACTTTCTGAAAACAACTGTGGGCACATAAGCAGCTCCGTAGGACCTAGGATTTTCCCAGCTATAATCAATTGGTTCTTCACCAATGTGTTGCTTATTAACCCAGTTTGTACTCCACTCGATTATTTTTCGGCTGCCGCCGATGACTTGATCTTACGTCCGTAATTTTGTGATAAACAGTGCACCGTCACTTCTGCTTCCTGCTCACCCTTTCATTGATCACGCACCCTACGTCATCCCCTTTTCCCTTTGGTCATTCATTTTACGCTAGTGGAGAGCTTTGTGATATTCAGGAGAGCATCGCATCTTCTGGGCAACGCTATACCACTGGGCGTTGGCCTCTAGCCAAGAATTCGTCTACCGCGTCATCTCCAACGACGCTATAGCCCATTGGCGTTGACGTTCAATTAACATGGAATTTTCAGTTGCTATAAAATTGCTCTCACTACTCCTGATCATACGCGTACCAGGGGGGGGGTGTTTGGGACGTGTTCAAACACCCCCCCTTTTCACGCCCGAAATCACGCCCCATTTTGTCGTAAAAGAGGGGGTGTCTGAAAATGAGAAATATTGGATTTTTTAGGAGATTTGTGAGTAAAATTTCGTAACACCCCCCCCCCCCCCGCTGAGCGAGTTTTTCTGAAGCGACTGGCGTGACCGGGAAAATTTTTTGACCTTGGGATTTGGGAAAAACAATTTCGTCGCTCCCCCCCGCCCCCCCCGCCCCGCCGAGCGAGTTTTCAGGCGAACTGCGTGACTGCAAAAATTGGATCTTGGATTTGGGAAAAAAAAATCGGTCACTACCGGCACACCCCCCCCCACCCCCTGAGCGAGTTTTCGGTGGCTGGCGTGACCGGGAAATATGTTGAACCTAGGATTTGGCCGCGGAAAAACACCCCCTTGGGAAAATCCTGCGTACGCCTAAGGCTAAGACTATACACTTCACGTGTACGTAAGCATCATGTCACAAGAATATTTCCTAATTGCCAAAGAGGGCGGTTTTCACTTGCACAATATTTTGAGACACACTGTATTTGCCCCTTTTCTGTGTCAGACAAATTTTGAATGATTACCTTCTCTATATGATTTCACCCAAATGAAAGGATGTATTTCGTACTGAACGAGTTAAAGATAATATACATACTCTCGCCAACATTCCCTCCGGCCGTGTTCTACATAACCTTATCAAGTTCAGCAGCAATTTATTTTTTAAGCAAGTAAAACAAAAGCTCCCCTTAATTATACTACTCAGTAATCCAGTTTTTCCGTATATTGTTATATATTTTCTGAAGTTCGGTGAATTTGCAAGAAAAGTGCAATCAAGTAGGTTTAGTAAGTACAAGAAATATACGCTAGATTGATAAACCTAGACAAATAAATTGTATGTATGTAGATCAGTTAAGATTGATATTTGGGATTCGGAAAGACAAATGACTTGCAAGAATCTAACACTTGAGACATTTATTGTCAATGCATATAACTCAAAAGTTCAATGCCAATGAATATGCAATATGAACTAAATCTTTTTTTCGAAGATAATGCAAATTTACAAACATATACAACTAGCTTGATGACAAAATATAACGTAACCGTAAATTGGACCAATAAGGACTTTTAACTTACTCTAGGAATGATAAAATGGAAAGCAATGTATGTTACAATCTTGAAAGTTTTCACAAAACTATGAGTATTTTCTTCTAAAAGAAAATTATCTCCGATGTCTCAGATTCTGCCCATGTCACGTGAAAGGTGTTTCTTTTTATAACTTTTTTCAGCCTCCTATAGTTCAGTGATCTTACGCCTATTAAACGAATTTTAACCTGTCTATCCTACAAAAATGATGTTAAGAAGTTAATTTTTAATCTATCAAAAAAAGTGTGACGGATGAACAAATGGATAGACTCTTAAACCGGAAAACATTCATCTGCCAAAAAATGAAATATGATTATAAAAAGAAAACTAACCAAGCTTGTAAGACATACCCGAAAAAAAATAGTTTTCCTCTTTGAAAACAGTTGTACATTTGCAGATTCTTCTGTTTGAAGACGATTCTATAAAACTGTCATCATAAGTACTTGAACACAGACTTTGCGAAAAGCAAAATACAATTTTGGAAACAGTTCTGAGTGTGTCTCACTCTAACAATCTTTTGTTTGAAGACTGTTTTACTTAATTATACTCATAAATACTTCAAAATAGACTTATAGATGTAAAAACAGACACTTCCAAACCAAAAGGCCCGCTTTCATTTCTGAAAAAAGTTCCCAGTACACTTCGCTGTAAGATTCTTCTGATTGAACATCTTTCTTTGAAATTATATTCATAAATACTCTAAAACAGACTTTCTAAAAGAAGTTGTGAGTGCGCCTCACACTAAATTTCTTTTTTTACAATGATCATTTTTACTATACTGCGGCACAAATTAAAGAAAGAAAAATCCATTTCCCAAAAAGTTTGTTTTAATTTCTGCAAAAAGTTATAGCGCACTTTACTCTAGGACTCCTCTGTTTCAAGACATTTCTACTCCATTAATATTCATAAAAACACAGACGTGTAGGTAGAAAACTGACACGTCTGGATAACGTTCTGAGTTCACATCACCAATTTATAAGCATTTTAATTCACCCACATAGTTACAGTTGAAGGATATTTTTGAAATTTGTTCATTTAAAATTGACCCCTGATCATTTAAAGATTTGGTCCAAAGTACAAATTTTGTGTCCTGCCCTTTTGTTTCACCCTTGGTCCTTGTTTCTGTACAATTTCTCATTTTTCTGTTTTTCCCCAAATAGCCGAACTGATAAATGGACGACTAATCCGAAACATAATGCCTTTTACTGCACCATTCGAAGTAAAAGTGGCAACCGAGGTGGCACAGGAGTAACACCATTTCTCCATTTAATCTAGACTTTGGCTCCTCTTCTTCCCGGAACACTGCGTTCAAGGTTTTGTTTTGTCAGACTCGTGAGCATCCAACAGTCTTAGATGTACATATTGCCTGAACGTGGGAACATGGGCCTGGGGCCTGACTCATCGTGATGGGTAGGATGGGTGGAACGCTTGTTATCAAAGAATCTGCAGTCTGATGATGCAATATAGAAAGCAAATTCTAAGACTTTGATTACAGGAATGAAGCTTAAACATCAAAAATACTTTCAGGCAACTCGTAACTATAACAAAAAGACTGTTGATATTCACCCCGCAGCGGGTCGCGCAATGGTACGTTTTCGAAGTACTGTACCCCGAAGCGGGTTACCAAGAAAAACATCATCACTAGAGTTCCCCGCTGTTGTTAACTGTAACACAAATGTTCCGTTGCGGTCCCCAAATTGCGGGAATGCAAGGAAAATAAAACACTGCGTAACCGCATTTCGTCTGGGAACCTGCGATAATTTCTCCTTATCTCCCCGGCTGTCATTTTTTTTATGGGGATTGATTTTGTCCAATCACCCGCAGTAATTGGATTCTTTGGAGATTTCATGTTTTAAGTTGTCATTTGATTCAGACATTAATAAACAACCCATGATTAATCCGCAAGGATCGTGACAAATTTCGGGGTATCTATAGCATACATAAATCATAGTTCGCGGGACTTATGCTACCTTTACACGGGCACGCAAAACGGTTTACGCCATGGCACTCATCGTAACGTTCCAATGAGGGAAACGCTCGTGGTAACATTCGTGATGGTGCGCGGATAGTAAAAAAAAGTGCGTGGCCGTTCGTGACAAATGTTAAACTTTTCAAAAAGTTTTTGGTATAACCCAGCCGGGGCTCGAACCCGCGACCTTCCGGATGTGAGGCGGACGCTGTAAGTACTAGACCATCACACCGGTTACAATCATAAGGATTAGAGAGTTGAGCGAGCTGCATACCACAGAATGGCACGCCTAGGTACGCCATTGTGCGGGGTGATGCGGAATCAAAATTCGTGCCCGTGTAAAGGCAGCATTATGCTACCTTTACACGGACACGAATTTTGATTCCGCACCACCCCGCACAATGGCGTACCTAGACGCACCATTCCTGTGGAATGCAGCTTGGTCAACTCTGTAATTGTGACGCATAGTTTGCGCGATGTGATGCTAATTGTCATGCCTATGTTCCGAGCAATTCACGCATGATTTACGACAGGTATACGCATAGTCACTCCTTGTCACGCCCAGATTTTGCATGCGTGTGTAGTTAGTGGTCGTACTATTTTTTTATCACGGTTTGCCCCAAACTTGTTCTGCCAATAAATTTTATAGGACACAACATGTAATAAGTTGTGCCTTCTTAATTGTCACCCAATTTGTCGCCTAATCTGAGTCTCTCTTCTTGGAGTTCTCTCCTCTTCTAAGCTTAGGACCACCAATTATTTATACTTTTGCATTGATAAAATTTCATAAAAAGATCTTCAAAGCCGCATGAACATAACTGACAAATTTCAAGGGATAATAATTATTTTAATATAATAATCATGATGGTAATTGTAATGATGAAAATTAAAGATAATAGTAGAATCAATAGTAGTAGTACAATAATAATAATAATAATAATAATAACAATAATAATAATAATCATAATAATAATAATAATATAACAATAATAATAATAATAATAATAAAAAAGTAGTAATAGTAGTGGTAGCAGCCCTAGTAGTAGTAGTAGTTGTATTAGTAGTAGAAGTCGTAGAAGTAGTAGTAGTAGTAGTAGTAGTAGTATCAGTAGTACAGGTAGAAGTAGTAGTTGTACTAGTAGTAATAGTAGTAGTAGTAGTAGAAGTAGTAGTAGTAGTAATAGTAGTAGTAGTAGTAGTAGTAGTAGTAGAAGTAGTAGTAGTAGTAGTATAGTATTTTCTATTAGTAGTATTATTAGTAGTATTGGCAGTATTGGTATCAGTAGTATAGTATCAGTACTGGTATTAATATAAGTATTAGTATTACTATTAGTATTAGTATTAATATTAGTATAAGTATTAGTATAATTATTAATATTAATAGTATTAGAATAATTAGCATTATTAGTATCAGTAGTACAAGTATCAGTATCAGTAGTATCAGTAGTAGTAGTAGAAGTAGTAGTATTAGTATTCTTTATTAGTAGTATAGCAGTATTGGTATAGCAGTATTGGTATAGTAGTACTGGTATGAGTACTAGTATTAGTATTAGTATTAGTATTAGTATTAGTATTAGTATTAGTATTAGTATTAGTATTAGTATTAGTATTAAAGACACTATATAACACTATGGAAGACCCGTTTAAAAAAAAATGTTGAACTTTGCAACTGACGTGTCTGACAGTGTTTGAATGGACAAATAAACACCCTAGAACACAAAAGTTTGGACAGTTATGCTGTCACTAGTACAATATGTGCAGATACAAATTGGCACATTAATTTTATATCGGGCGATAG
>JZLH01S0006397.1:14719-26173 GCA_001188425.1 Eucidaris tribuloides | reverse complement strand
TTCAATTCTGAGTATCGGATAATGAGATTGGTATTGCCAGCCGAAACATACAACGTAAACCCCAAACAAAATATGTCTACAATTTTGTGGTCTGTGTCGATATCACGAGATGATTTGCCCGTTTCAAGGCGGTACCAAGACTAAGCAGACGGACAACAGAGACTGCCAATCATGAAGACACAAAATTGCCCCCCCCCCCCCATATCATGGTCTACTATTAATTGGGGTCAGGGTCAAGGTCAGAGTACTTATTAAAGCAGAATGAAACCCAAACATCTTTCTGTATTCAGAGAATACAGAACAATAAAAGAAATACAACAGTAAGAGTTTGAGCAAATTTGGTTGAACTGTTCAAGAAGTATGAATGTTCAAAGTTTATTTAATCCTTGTTATGGAGGATTCTTAAATTGGTAACTCTCCCACTTTTTGAGATGAAAGTGTGGAGAACTCCCCATTGGCTTTGTACACAATTTTTCACTTATTCTCATATTTTATGAAATATCTGATTGCCTCTTGCTTGTTGTATGTCTCAGCAAAAATGATTTGTACATGTTTTCTGGAAGAATTTGATAACCTTCACAACTAACATTCCAGAAAAAACAAATTTGTGTACAAACCCAATGGGGAGTTCTCCACACTTTCATCTCAAAAAGTTACAATGTTGCCATTTTAAGAATCCTCCATACATAAGGATTATGTAAACTTTGAACATTTATAACTCTTGAACGGTTCAGTCAAATTTGTTCAAACTTTCACCTTTTTCTTTCTCTTATTGTTATCTGTTCTCTGAATGCAAGTAGATGTCTGGGTTTCATTCCCCTTTAAGAACGAATGGGTTAAAGGTAGAGACCAGCTTTTAGCACACACAAAAAATAATGACAGTACAGGATTAGAACTTTGAACTTGCAGGTAATAAAAGATATAAGATAACCATTCATAGATATTTTATCAACATTACAAATAGGCCTATATAGCCTACAGCATAAACCTCCAAATAGAAATATCATCATTGTTCGTGTTATTTAAGCTCAAGACCGTGAGAAACTATATAATGGCGCAAAGTCATCTTTGTTTAAAATTTTTGTGTTTTTCAACCTTGCATACAGTATTATGTTTTATTTTAAATCAGTACGGCCTTGCGCTAGATGTTAGAGGCAACATACTGTAGAGTCAAAGGCCAACTGGTGTTAACATGTTGGGAGGGGGGGGGGGGCAGGGACAGAAATGATGCACAAAAAAAGAAGAAACCCTCACAAATATCATCTCTTGTAAGTAAGTAAATTTACATGAACTAATACTCAGAACAACTAATCAAAAGTTTTCCTTTACATAGACAAAGAATAAGAATAAGTAAAGTACAAGCAATTAACCCATGGATTGAGTGTGTAGATCCATGGTGTTAAGCACATATACCATAGTCAATATTTCACCAGGTACAAAACAAACAATGCAAACAATGTAAAGAATGCAGTGATGTCAGAGGTACATGTCAAGGGAATCATTCCCAAACAAATCTGGTATTGGTATACGTAGGTAGGATACAAACACATTGCATAACATACAACTGGTATGTACAGCACCCACACATCAGTTCAATTAGCCCGGCGCAGAATCAATCCACTCGCCACCATAAATCCAAACTCCTCCAATATTACCAAAGTTCTGCAACTTGGGAACCAAAGGGGTTAAACGGGAGAAGAGACCAAAGGATTGACTCACCGTTATCGCTGTATTCCTCGCCGACGAAAATATATTTGAGATACCAGTTGGTGGTGAGGGTGATGATGAGGAAGATGACCGCTCCTACTATACACGCCCCGATGAGGCAGTAGAAGAAGTAGGGCAGGCACCGCTGCCACAGAGTCTTCTCCGTTTTGATATCCATCCTAATTTCCTCAACGTCCGATACCATGTTGATGCGGTTGCTAGGGCTCGTTGCTAGGGGGCAACAGGATGATGGATGGATGGATGGAGAATGAAATCTACACGCTATTAAATACGAGCAAATTTTTGTGATGAATAACTGGGAGGAAATTTGCTCGAAGTCGAAGGTTTCAAAATGTTCGTTTCTGGAAAAGTACCGATTGCAAACTTCAAGAAAATCACAGATCTATTGTTGTCGTCCAGTTACGATAAAGTAACTATGAGGCGTATATTGCCGCTCATGCAATGAAGATGCACATGGTCTTTGCTTAAGTCATAAAATCTACTATTTTATGCCGAAAAACTATGCGGGAGACAAATTTCAGCATCTGCCTGTTGATTAAACTGCCCGAGTGATTAATGGGTATGAATGTTTGCCGGGTGCTCTGTTCAAATATGAGATGCAATTCAGGCGATCCAGGTAAACTCCAAAGTTTTTAGGTTGTGGTCATTAGGCGTCGTCGTCGAGTATACCAGATGCAGCCCTCGATGAAATTAATTTGTTTCCGCACATTAACCTGCCATAAGCGGGAGACTGAATGATGACAATACTCCACGTTTGAATACTTTCTGGGGTGGTTCGACGACTTTGTAGGGCTTTTACCCGAGAGGCTAATGCCTGACGACCGCCGATGATTCGGAATGTCTGCAATGATTACTGGTTTTGAGCGTCGGGCTCTGGCGATAACGTGAATGAGTGGTGCATTTTCGTCATTCTTCCACAGTGAACGAGTCGATAATGAGAAGAGATGGGCTAAAATTGAAGGTGCCCTCACACGTAACTAGGTTTGTCACCGATCGCGAGAAATCCAAAAAGGGAAAGTACACCTCATCACATGATACTAACAACAAACAGTGAGGTGATTGGTTCCAATCTTTACTTTTTCTCTCTCTTTTTTGTGTGTTTTGTTTGATTACGAACTTGGCAGGATTTCCTTTTTAGATGTTGCAATGAAGAGAAAGTGAATTTCCACGGTGAAATACAAACGAAATAAACAAACTGGCACTTGGGTGATGCAATGTACAACATGCATGCATTCCTGGCAAGAGAAATCAATATTCTCAGGTGATGAATTCCTCCACAGCTCCGATTAAAATGGTTTCCACACGATCAGTCGGTGCACTCGATGTCCGCGAACTGTCTTCTCTCGACTTCCAGTATTATAACAAGAAAATTTCTAAGGCTTCTCATGCTCATTATTGCCTGAAAAATGTCAACGCTTTAATCGAATTCTAAGCTGGAGCACATGCGCAGTATAAAAGCGACATGGAAAGTGTGTGGTCCACTGAAATAAAATGGCATGGGCACAGCATGTGTTAGTGCATCGGTGATTATCCAATACCAAATAGCAAATACAAACTAGCGGATCATTCCAGGTTCGAAAGTCATGAAATATACTTGTGGAAGGAAAAAGACCGGTGCGCGATTACAGATCACTGATTGCAGTGCATTATGTGGCCAGAAGTAGGGTACGGGTTAAGGAGTTCAGTCTCCCAGCAAGATCATATGGAATGCAGCTCAAAATTTATGGTCCGAGACAATCACCACCAGTTAGCATGCATATCAATCAATCTTTATGGGTTCTGTCCTCGTCAATTTCTCGACTGGATGATTTCCGATTCAGAAATTTTCTGGGAGAGTCTGATTTTCGGTGAACTACTGGAAGATAATGATGAAGTGATGCAGCATACCGTTTGCATCCGACGGTTGTAAGGTTTTTGGGGTCATCGGAGATCGATGGAATGTTTTGTCTATGAATAAATGAGAGAGTAATCAATCTGGACCGAAGTAAAGTGAAACCACAATTCAAGTGTTTTTATCCAAACTCTTAGGGGAATGTCCTCTTCAACACAATCAATTCCTGATATCCAATGTTTATGGACTTCTTACAGCGATGCTTACTCCTCCAAAGTTGTACTGAAGTGTGAAGACATCACAACTTAGCTTGTAATTCAAATAAAATGTAGTTCATGACTTCACTTCTAAGAATATTCTTTGAGCAATCACCTCCAATGCTACGACACAAAATGATGAAATATCGTGTTCATCCGAGGGGATGTTTTGAAATGAGATGGGGGTTGTAGTTTGCCTCTAAGCTGTGATAAACATCCAAATATTTTGTTCTTTTCTTTTTACAAATGTAAGATCAACATTTTCTACCAGTTAGAACCACCCGAACTTGCCTACCAACGTTACACCATCGTTGGCAAAATTACAACATACTTTGCAAGAGAAAGAATCATAATGTACAGCTAAAATTGCCTTTTGTTAGCATAATTCAATTCCCCTAGGCAAGTAGGTAAGAGATGAAAAGAAAAAGAAAATCACTTTCAGACAAGACACAGCATGCTTTCACAAGAGAGAAACACATTCCAACATTCTTGGAGGTCGACGGGATCGCATTTCAAACAAGACGAAGCATGCCTCCCGAAAAACGAACTCCGATCGCGGCACCCCTAAAGCCTTCAGACGAAACTCGGTGGTAGAGCTTTGTTCCGCGCTAGAATTAAAGTGTGCAGCCACAAGTGAGAAAAGATTCCAACAAAAAAAACAGACGTCGCTGACTGACAGACTCCGCTACTACCGAGATGAAGAGGGGTTGATGATGAAGATGATGATACCACTGCTGGCATCCAGTGATGCGGTTGCTACGGAGATGACGATAATGATGATGATGATGATGATGCTCAAAGGAGGATGCCAACTCGCTTCCTGCCTCCTTGCCGACTGACTAACGACGATTTGATTGATGCTCGGTACCAGTGACTGACATGTATGAGCACACACAGAGCCTTTTTTCTTCCACTGTACATATACACGTGTATATAGACTGGAGGGTCTTTCCTCGCTCACTCAGTGCAAGCTGATGAGGGAGGGATTGGTATTGCATACCAATGAGTGTGTGAGAGGATTATTGTTGGAGGGAGGAGAAAGTGTGTATGTGTGTTCATGTGTATTTGTGTAAGTATTGTGTGTGTGTGTCTGTGTTTGTGCATGTGTGTGTGTGTGTGTGTGTGTGTGTGTGTGTGCATGGTGTATGTGTGTATTTTGGGGTTTTTGTGGATGTTGTGTTTATGTATGTGTGTGCATTGCATGTGTTTGACATACCTGCCGAGCAGTACGGATTTTGCCGGGCAGTTCTGGTCTTATTAGAGTTATTAGGCGGTATGGTAAACAATAAAAAGGTTACATAATAGCAAAAATGAGATTAGAGTGCGAATAAAAAAATATTTGAAACAACTGAACCAAATATTTTGTTTATGAGAAAAAGCATGGATAAAACAAACCTTTTGTTCCGTCACTCACCAGTGAATGTAAACACGTCCATTTCCATTGCAATTTGGGCATTGCATTAAAATCACTATAGTAACCAAGGCATTTGGTTCAGTAGTTCATTTATTTTGGTCATTCAAGTTATATTCTTATTATATCTATGTGTTTTGTTGGTTGAATCGCACCGCCTAGTAACTTTAATAAGAACAGAACTGCCCTGGAAAATCCGTAACTGGTTGGCAGGTATGGTTTGTACAAGTTGAGTGTGCATATGTGTGTGTATGTATGTGTTTGTCGTGTCTGTCTTTACTATTAACAAGTGCTTTATAACTTCATGGTACATATAGTACATTCTAAACAGTCTGAAACTAGACAAATCACTTTGATTTATTCTCTGCTATCATTAATGTATTTGTCTTTTTTTTCATACTAATGAGGCCTAAAAAAATTGTTATGTTGCCTGCAAACAACCAACCGTAAAATGTGAAAAAACTGGGTCGCAATTTTTATTTTTTTTTCTTTCTATGCAGACCCAAAATTACAAAATCACCATTTTGGGGAGAAAATGTCAGATTGAGCGAAAGAATTTACTAAAATTCCTATTTAATGGCTGTTTAAAACAGCACTTTTATATGTGTTTTGCCCGTTTGAAAGGCCCATAAAAAATATTGGGAAACTTAACTCTCTCACAGTTTTGTCCTACGTACATGTATACTGGCACAGCACAGTATGTAGGCCTACATGTGTATTGGTTACCTCCAGGTTTTGCTGTCGTAAAAAAAAAAAAAAATTGATCGACCGACCGACCGACCGACCCAATTTTCAAAATTTCTCACTTGAGGGCAAGATAACTTCTTTTTTTAGGCCTAAAATGTGCAAATGTGGATTACAGCAGGGCTCGACACTAGCACTTGCCCGCTTGCCCAGGGCAAGTAAAAATTCAAAATGCTAAAATTTACTTGCCCGATTGGGCAAGTAAAATTTTGATCATAAAATGAGCAGAACATAAAAATCTTACCCCAAAACAAATAAAATATGTCTAAATACTAAAAGATTTCATCATTATTTTGTTCATTGTACTTAATTTTATGACTCAATAAATTCATAAATTATAACACATTTTGCAACCTTCAGTATTAAAATAACAAACGTCCAATTCTACGAAAGGGCATTGTTGGCTAAAATTAGTGAGAAATAATATTTAATGTTTTTGATTAATACGTTTATTTTTGGGCAAGTAAATTTTTTATTCGGGCAGGTAAAAATCTGAAAGTGGTCATTTTACTTGCCCAAAGGGCAAGTTGGGAAAAAGTTAGTGTGGAGCCCTGATTACAGTATTTTAAGCAGTATTTTTACACTTCTCTTTTCTCAATTTTCAGATGAGTTAAAATATTTTCCTATAATTCTATTAATAGCTAAACCACAAACTGTCATAACGATCCAGCACACTTTGATGTAGACAATGGTGAACGTTCACACAATTTGTATATTTTATTTTCCACACTCACTGCAGTCTCCATTGGCAATTTAGAGAACATTATTGTGTGCATTTAATTTATGTTTCTTGTTTCATGTAACTATAGTCTGAGTCAAAATAAACTTAGATTCATCTTTTTGTTTGACATCATGAACAACCTTGATCAAATCTTAGGCATAACACAAGAAATTATCATAAGAAATCATCTAAATTCAATGGAAGACACTATTTAAATACAGAGTACAGGATTTGCACGCCAGAAAACGGCAAAATGAATGAAATCAGCTCAAGTCGTTCACAATGTGAAGATTAGTATAATCCCAAATTGTCCGATCAGCCGTTAGCCAAAGGTCGTGCGGAGTTTAGCCATTTAACCAATCATTGTGCTCCGCTGGTCATGCGAACCGTGATCCGCAATTGAGCAAAATATAAACTCACGGAAAGAACAATATTCTGGTAGCATATCGTTATTAGTTTTTCTTATAAAACAACAAATTTGTGATGTATGGATCTCAAACTTTCAATACACCATTTGTAAGTACTAAACTACCGTTTGGGAGTGATAATAAAGGGAAGTGATGGACTTGCAAATCCTGGAATCAATCTTTAACATTGAGGGTCTTGAACCTATAAAATTGTCAAACTGTGATATCTGAGCTAAACTACAAGACTAGTGCTTGAATGAACAGATAAACTGAGAGGACAAAACTTCAAAAACTTATGCTGCCATTGGCATGGTACATATGTGGATAAACATTGAGGGAAAAAAAATGGGGGCGCATGGCAATTTGGGCCTGAAATGGCAAAAGAGCCCCTGTTCACTACAAAAGTGTAGCTGGAATGCACTGAAACTGGAAAAATAACCCCCATAGAGAAAATTATATTTTTCCCCCTGTTTAAAACATCATGTGACTTATGCACTCGGTGTATACACTTAAATGTAAGCAAAGAGCATAGGGGTAAAATGGACCTGGCAAAACTGAATACTCATAGAATTTTACTCTTTTAAAGCCACAGGCTAACAATGACCACAGTTCAAAAAATGTGAGCTACATTGTACATAATCCTCCACGCTCCAAGTGTCTTTGATAAGGTCTAAAAATGAAGCCCTGAAAAAAAATTGAATTTCAAAATGATGATTTCGAGCTTTAAACAAGTGAAAATCTACAAGCAATCAAATTGACCGGATTCACCTGCCCATTACCTGTCATAGACTTACTGTGTGCAGATCTAGGCTATTTTATCATCCACCTGAGTAGAAATTGTTTATTCATGCATACCTTGCCATTGGCAGCATAATAGTGTTGCACGACTAAGTCGCAAAAAGTCGTAGTCGCGACTGCCTGCACGGAGTCGCGACTCCGACTATCGGAACGCAATAGTCAACTTTTTATCACATGTTAATTTGTATTAAAAACTGAGTCAAAAGACGTAAAAATTGAACGGAACTACCAATCATTTATCTACCATTTTGTGGCAGAAATAAATCCCCTCCTATCTCTCTTCGATCGCAAATCAAACAGAACTGCCAAAATGTACTTGGATCAGCCTATAATCGTGCAATGCTATCATACATGTGTTGCCGTATATACGTTGCACTCACTGCGACTCCGATTGCGACACCCATGCACCCCACACCACCAATCTTGAACACACTAAGACGTTGAACACCGATAATCGACTAATAGTCAGAGTCGCGACTATTGGTGGGCGACTAGTCGACTCTCTAAAATGCTGAAGTCGTGCAACACTACAGCATAACTTTCCAAATTTTTGTATGCTAGGGTGTTTATTGTCCATTTGAACACTATTATGTAGCTCAGATATCACAGTTTGACAATTTTTTAAATTGATGCTCCACAATGTTAGCCTCTCACTTTAAAGCATTAAATAATCATTTTGAAGTGCATTTTTTTCCAGGCTTTCATTTTTTTTTATTGAAGTCAACCTTTAAAGATTAGTCTTACCCTAGTCCAATGATCCTGGACTTGACCGCATTCCAGAGTCCCTGCTTAACGAGATAACGCATCTTTTGACAATCAGGACCAATCACATGTCACAGGTAGATCAATCATAGATTATTAATTAACCAAAGGATTCTAATCATGTGGCCATCAACAGTACTATAGTCTCACACCCATACCTGCTAAAACGTTGTGTTTTTAGTGAGGCATTGATGCCAGTTCAACATTGCATACTTGCGTGGTGTCAGAGGCAGGCTGAGACTAAGTAGTTATTTTTAAGGGCTGACAATTACTGCAAACAAATAAACAAATACAAACCTTCTGTGAACAGATGGTATTCTGAAAATGTCACTTTGTACATGAGAGAGTAGTTGAAAACAGCAGAACACTTCTTTTTTGACAAATCTGCTACACAAATCATCACTGCTGACAAAGTATTGTCACAAAAATCAGTATGTGGGACCATGTCAATTGTTGACATACACACTTTAGCATTGGAAGGCAAAACCAATGGAAAACTTCCTCTGTTCAAACTGCCAATCCCTCAACTTTTTATTGCATATGAAGTGAATTAGTCCCACATTATAATGCAAATATAATATACTTTCACATGGAAACCAAAGAAATGTGGAATTTTGAAGAAAATTTTTTCCATCATCAACCAGTACTGTGTATTCTCTTTAACTGTTTTGAACTAAGACTAGTTTTCTGAGGTAGATTTCCATCGCAGCATGGTGCTACTTGGAGGGAGAAAAAGTCACAGGGTCTGGAACCGAGACTATGCATCTTGGTTCTAGATCCAAAACTGACCACAAGTGAAAGAACTTTTCATCAATGTTGCCAATCAAGACAATTTTTGAACTACAATTTCTTCTCAGCATCACGAGTGAAAAACAAAACTAGAACACAGGAACAGAACTTTCAACATGGTCACATTTTCCACATAGCTTTCGCAACGGACAGTCAGATGACTTAAATATCCTGATCGCAAACTTACATCGGGAAGTCACATGACCTAATCACAATGTCATCACATGACATAATTTTGGGGGATTTCCCTAGACACTATAATAGTTGGTTTCTCAGAAGGTACACGACACGTATTATCAACACTAACAGTATAGCATTTCTGCATGACTTCCGTTTGCTTACCCTATGTACAAATCAATTTCATGGAATTTACGAAGGAATTAAAGGGACAGGCACCCCTCCCACCTCCCCTTAAAAAAATAAAGAAGTAAAGTCATTTAAAAATTGTAAAGTAATAAAAGTATACTAAGGACAGTGCGTCACAGTCCTTAGTATACTTTTATTACTTTACAATTTTTGTGACCAACATCGATCATGTTCATTTGTGGAATAAACCCTTTCTTTCCAAAATTCACAGATTTACACAGAACTGTAACAAATGGAGATCTATACCCAATCCCTCAAAACCTTCTTAAAAGACCAATCGTCGTGCACCTGGCAGAATGTTGTTAGCAAATGCTCCTAGCAAAATGTTGTTAACAGTATATTGTCTCTAAATTGAAAATAAAGAAACTTATTCTATATTTCTCCCTCACATACTTATAAGAGGACCTCAAAGACCACAATACTTTGTGAAATAAGCCAATGGTTTTCACGTTACTAGCTATATACTGTCGACAACATTTTGCTAACTACATTCTGCCAGGCGCACAACATCACAATATTCTCCCTATGGAGTAGACGTTTAGCGAATAGAAACACACACACCTTTCTCTTTTCAACCTGAGCATCAACATTCTAATTATCAAAACAGTTGTTCACCCAAACATACCCACACACAAACATTAATGTTCAGACATGCATAAACATACAGATAGGAAAACATACATAAACAGACAGACAAACAGACAGACAGACAGACAGACAGGCAGATTTCTAGTAACATGAGGATATCCTCAGTTTGATCACCAGAAGCAATTCACTGTGAAATTTATACCCCTTTCACACTGGCGAGATTTTACCCGGGTGCACCCGGGTACACCCGGGGAATCTCTCAGCATGAAAGGACACTCGGTTGAACTCCCGGGAACCTCTGATTAAATTTTTGAAAAATTTTACCCTCCAACCGTCCAGGGTAAACACGGATGAACCACCGGGTGTTCACCGGGTGTTCACCGGGGAAAGTCTAGCGTGAAAGGGTGTCTCGGTTAATTCTCCGGGTGAAATCACTGATCTCTGTACTGTTGATGTGTTTTTAGAGCTCAGCGGGCGAAATTCACTAGTAGATTCATATCAGAAGTTGTATTTGTGAACGAAAGCTAGTCAAAGTTACATTTGAGTAGACCAGGTGGAATTGCGGCGCGACATTTTTACGCTGGAACCTAGCAAAATCCGCAAAAGAAGCGGGTTTTTTTAGTTATAAAATTACTGACGAATGTGCGAATGACGGCATGCATCACCTAGCTTGGTTTCTACCTCCATGGCTATACATGTAGCCTATACATGTACGAAAGTACTTCGCCTGTATAATCAAGGAGGTATGGCCTGGTCGGCCATGGCATGTGCAAAACAAGTGCAGGGCGCAACGCACTCGAAATTCACCGGAGGATGTTTTCCAGTGTGAAAGGACAGCCTTCAAATTTTCCCCGGTGGTTACCCGCTTAATTCAACGGTGAATTCACCGGGGGTTCACCGTTGGAAGCAGCGTGAAAGGGGTATCACATAGAAACAAGACATAACCAAAAATACAGCTGTATGGGGTTTATATTCAAAAAGACACACACACCAGTGTTGGAGGTCTCGAGACTGGTCTTGGTCTCGAGACCAGTCTCGAGACCAGCATGCTC
>JZLH01S0006396.1:0-14661 GCA_001188425.1 Eucidaris tribuloides | reverse complement strand
ACCGACTTAGCGCTAGTACCGAAACATATCCATGACTCTAACTCCGGTCAAATCGGCCTCAATTCAGTCCGATAATTAAAGAGTTTGATATGTCGTGCGTGTGCGGTTTATTCCGTCAACATATCAGCTGACGGAATAAACCGCACACTCTGAAATTAACAACCATCCCCTAAAACCCGAAATTACCGAAATTACTATGGTGAAGACTTCACAATATCAAACCCCCTTTTTGGCCCAAATTGGGGCCGATTTAACCATGGATATGTTTCGGTACTAGCGCCGACATGTTTCCATAACGAAAAGAGGAAAAACAGCATTGGGTGAAAACTGTTTTTATTTTCATATAATTTACAAAGTCGCAGAGAAAAACAGTCGTTTATGATTTGTGTCAGAAATTCAATTAGATTCATAGGTAAACCCCTACCTGATAAATTACTTTATTCACTCTTCTGTCTGTGCAGAATTATTTTTTTTTTATCTCATCCAAATAGAGAAAATAGGCAACATTTTCTGTTTTTGCTCGTTGAAAATTAAGAAATTGAAACCTTCACACACTTTCTGAATTCCCGATTTTAAGTTCTAGTTTCACAAATTAAAAATTGAATACACCTTTTGATTTGCTTTTTAGGTTTTTGCTTTTACTAATCTTGTGTGTTACTTATTTCTAAATTTTGCTCCTCCTCTATCAGGCCGTATCATCACCAAGTGCAACATCAGTTGGAGGCGGACGTGCTTCGTCCAAGTCAGTGACACCAAGAGCAGGGGGCGGATCTCAAGTCAGAAATAGGTAAATTCCCAGGTGTATCAGCACCATAATAGCCAAACTGTCAATCATACAAGACAGTACAGTCGACTCTATATCAGTCATCTGGAGTAAGCATAGTCTAAACGCTTCAGCTTCGGTAATATTCAACTTGTGTGATAACAGATACATATTTTTTTCCAGAGTGGGTATAAAAACTCACTGCGACTAATCCAAAGTTCAGTTTTTGCAGCTGTGACTTGACCTTAGTTCAACTTATGTGGCTTTAACTCAAGCAAAGTGAACTGTACTTCACTTTGAAATTTGGAGCCAAAATCTTGTTACCTGATACATCATTTTAAATGTTTCTACAGGAGATAGATTAAGAATATACCTTAAATCTTTGTTGTTTGTCTAGGATTTTGATTGCTGTGATGGTGTGTGACTTCTGCTGAAAAACTAGTATTACATGTTACGAGTTTTATGTGACAATTGTCGGCCAGCAATCAATATCCAAACTGTAACTATTTTTTTGTTTCATGTTGTTGCAGAACTTCCCCCAATTATTATTATAAATAATAACTTCTGAGTTTTACTTATTTCATTGTTATACAAAAGTGTGGTGAACGCATTGCAATTAACAATTTGAGCATCCTCAAACAAAGGTTTACAATTATACAGAGTTAATTATCGCTATAAATGTCCTTTTTTTCCCTAGGTTTACAATTACAATCCTATTTAGAGGACATCTGTATTGTCTCAATGTCCAAGTGACAACTCTTTCATCAATAATTTTGGCAGATATGATGATGATCTAATGATAAGTTTTACTTTTACTTGAAGGAAAACTGGTGGAACGACAACGAGAGGGCGTACAGCTGGAGCAGCAAACAGTGGGGGCATGTGGCGGTTCTACACGGAAGACTCACCGGGACTTAAAATGTAAGTAGCGTTGTACTTGTGCTGTAGGTAGGACCAGTTCACTGTGTAGAAACATTTTGCTTTGCTATCGTAAATTGAAGGAAGTATAACGCTTAATTCAAGTAGTTTTTCTGTCAAATTAAAACAAACACCAATTTCAGAAATGCTATCAATAGTGAGAGGTCTTTTCATGGCCATGATTAAAATTGTCAGGTCAGGAATGACTTTGAAATAGATAATTAGTAAATTTGTTAGGATTTATACAGGTGCAAAGGGTTCAGTAGAAGTTGTTGGTTTTAACCTGTCGGAGACTAAGAACAAGATTTCTTGGGCTGGGGTCTATGGAGAATGCGTGTTATATTGAAATCAAATCATTCTTAAAGGTTAGTGACATGATTGGGAACACTCTGAAAATGCTTCAAGAACCAAATGAGTTGAAATATATACCAACTATACACCAGCTGGAGTGGATCTCCTAGCTGGAAGGGTTTGTCTCTAATTTGTTTACTTTAGGAGAGTCAAGCATAAACATAGTGGTATTTTAATTTTATCGGGGCACGATAAAAATAGGACCCATAGAGAGCCACACAGCAGGTTTTCCTGCCACGAGAGATATTGACATTAGTTATATTAGAAGGCGTCAATGTTTGACTACAAGATTCTCACAAGAGAATCCTTGCATAGTTTTTATGCCTCCGCAACGAAGTTGCCGGAGGCATCATGTTTTCGGGTTGTCCGTCCGTGCGTCCGTCCGTCCGTCCGTCCGTCCTTCCGTCCGTCCGTCCGTCCGTCCGTCCGTCCGTCCGTCCGTTACCGGATCTCGTTTACCCGCCGATAACTGAGAACCCCGATCGGATTTTGATGTAAACTTGGACCAAGTATGTACTATGAGCACCAATGAACTGATTGGATTTTGCGAGCGTTGAAAGGTTCAAAGTCCGTCAAAGCGTCACCGCGGCCTTAAATATGTCTGATTTGGGCTCGATATGTTTACCGCCGATAAACTTGAGAGCGGCTGTCGGATTGTCATGTAAGTTTGGCTGAGTATGTTATTATGACGGCCACCCAATGAACTGCATTAGATTTGAGGGCTGAAGGTCAAAGGTCAAAGGTCACCGGCGGCCTAATATGTGCTGATTTGGGTCGTTACGCGATAACTTGAGAACCCAATCGTATTTTGATGTAACTAGGTACCAAGCTATGTAATCTATGAGCCACAATGAAAACTGATTAGATTTTGAGCTGAAAGTGTCAAAGGTCAAGGTCACCTGGCCTTAAATATGTCTGATTTCGGGCTCGTTACCGCGATAACTTTGAGAGTGGCTGGTCGCGATTGTGATGTAACCTTGGGTGAAGTATGTATTATGAGGCACCAATGAACTGATTAGATTTGTGGGCCTGAAGGTCAAAGGTCAAAGCGTCACCGGGGCCTTAAATATGTCTGATTTGTGGCTCGTTACCGCAGATAACTGAGAGCAGCTGGTCGGATTGTCATGTAACTGGGTGAAGTATGTTATTATGAGGCACCAATGAACTGATTAGATTTCTGGGCTGAAAGGTCAAAAGGTCAAAGGTCACCGGGCTTAAATATGTCTGATTTGGCGCTCGTTACCAGAATAACTTGAGAGCGGCTGGTCGGATTTGTGATGCTTAACTTGGCGTGAAGTATGTTTATGCAGGCCCAACCAATGAACTGATTAGATTTTGGGGCTGAAAGGTCAAAGGGTCACCGGGCACTAAAATATGTCTGATTTGGGCTCGTTACCGGCGATACTTGAGAACGGCCAGTGAATTTCATTGTAACGTGCGGTGAAGTATGTATTATGAGGCACCAATTGAACTGATTAGATTGGAGTTCAAAGGTCCAAAAGGTCGAGGTCACCGGACCTTAAGATATGTCTGATTGAGGTCGTTACCGCCGATAACTTGAGGCGGCTGGCGGATTGTTGCATGAAAACTTGGTGGAAGTATTTATTATAAGGCACAATAAACTGTATTAGATTTTGGCAGCTGAAAGGCCAAAGTCACCGAGCCTAATATGTCTGGATTTGGCGCTCAGTTACCATGATAAACTTTGAGAACGGGCCTGTCAGCATTTTTATGTCTATTGGGTGAAGTAGTATTATGAGGCCCACCAATTAAACTGATTAGATTTTGGAGCTCAAGGTCACGGGCCTTAAATATGTCTGATTTGGAGCTCATTACTTGTTGAAACTTGAGTATGACTTTTCCGATTTTGATGTTAAACTTGGAGAGTATCTTATAATAAGGCCACAATTTACTGATTCGATTTTGGAGTTGAAAGGTCAGAGAGTCAATTCACTGCGGTCCTTAAATATCGTCTGATTTGGGCTCCTGTTACGCGATACTTGAGATGCGGCTTAAATTGGATTTTACTGCTAACTTGGTCAAAGGTTCACATGGGCTCTTATCATTATGCTTATTCATTCTAATTGTCTTGCTACCATGGTAACTTGAAGCTTTTCAAATTACATTCAATTGGGATGGTCGAGTGCAGGCTGCGGAGGCTCCCATCGACTTTGCGCCGCAGTTCGAACTGCTGTTAGTCTTGATTCTAGAGTAGGTTTTAGTCCCAAAGTTGCAGGACTACCCCCAATCATGTCATTTACCTTTAATGGGCTAATACAGCAGATTATCATTAAAAAGGACATTGATATATTATAATAAAATTATTTTCTGGCCATACAGTGGAGATTTGCTTTTTATTATATTGTTTTTGTAACCATGATAAATTAAATTTTGTAATAACAAATTGACTTCCCTGGTCCCAATGATTTTTTTTTTATAGCAAGAGTCTACTGTTGTATTATAGGATCTTCTATTTGCATAAAATTATAGAATTGTATTTAAAGGCAATGTAAAATTGCATTTTGACCACAACGTTGTAAGCATAATTAGTCTCATCTGAAAAAAATATAATTTTACATGATTGAGAAATATTTTATTCAAATGAGCGTTAGGCTCTGAGATCTTATGAAATTTTGATGGGAGTATTAAAAACAGTTTTAAAGATAAGATTGAGCACTTGCAGAACAACTTAATTTTATATCAGCTGTTTTCAAACCTGTGAACAGATGGTAATCTGAAAATGTCACTATAGTACAGGGGAGAGACTTTGAAAAAAACAGAACACTTTGTTTTTGACAAATCCTCTACATAAATCCCCACTGCTGTAAACATTCTAACACAGAAATCAATATGTGGGACAAGGTTAATTGACTTAATTGTTGACATTGCAACTGAGGAATACTTGGGTGGAAATTCCACTTGTTCAAAATGCCAATCCTTCAACTATTTATTACATATGAAGTCAGTTGGTCCCACATTATAATGCAAAGTAAGTACAAATCCAAATGTATTATTGACATGATACATTAATTCTGATTTATTATTTGCAGTGGACCAGTGCCAGTTCTTGTCATGAGTCTCATCTTCATTGCATCTGTCTTTATGCTGCACATCTGGGGAAAGTACACCCGCGGATAGAATGGAGCCAACCACCTTTGAGCTGCAATGCTGTACAAACTGAGGACGTAACAACTTTGCCAATACAGTTGAAGAGGGGTGTATACTACCTTTTGTTTGTGAGGGATGGAAACAGAGAATCATGTCCACAGAAACAGAACAGAAAATAAACTTTTGACAGATGGTCACAAGATGACAGGAGATTTGTGGTAATAAATGGACAATTATTTGATGAATTTGTTGTAATTTAACATGAAAGTATGGTGATCCGACATTTGCTCTGGTGACAAATATCTCAAAAGACAAAGAGTTAGGGTTAGGGTTGCCATTAGGTTTCCATTTAAGAATAGGATGATGGTTAGTGCTTGGGTTAGGGTTAGGGGTAGTGTTGTGGTCAGGGTTAGTGCATGAAATAATCTTTGGAGCAATTGTCGCTGGAGCAAATGTCAGACATTCAATAGTATGTATCCTGACAATTTAACTGTATGTAGTTTTATCTTCTTACACATGATATTTTGTCTTGCTTTATCCCTCTTGAAAATTTAAAACTAGAGTAGCCTCAAAGTATATTTTATCATTTTAACTTATGTTTGTTCACTCAGTCGTAATATCAAGATGGAAATCTTGTAGACAACAGTAACTGGAGAATTGTATGCACACGTGGAAAAAAAAGAGTGCATATTCATGAATTTTTGCATATTCCCCTCAATTACATCATTAGAGTTGTCATGTCCTACATAAAAGCCCATTACAGTTGTTAAGTTAGTGGCTTTTGTGCAGGAAGGTGAAAAACGATTTATGATCCATGTACAGTCTTTAATTTTCAGTATTGGTATTGATGTACTGGTATTGTAAAAGGAATAATTCAGAAAAGAAATAATTACAATTATATTGCGTTGATATACATGCACATACATATCGTTGCTGGGGTAGCAAAACCTTGTATCTGAATTTTTGGTGAAAATGAGATTTTTATGTACTCTTGTAGCTAGGCAGCTAGTTTTGTCCAAAATTTTTAAGTCAATTCTGAAAAATACAACCACTGTCACCATGATAGAGATGGCCAGCCCAATAATATCTCTGTTAAAACAGCCAATTTTTTAGCTCTCCTGAACATTTATCGTTCATAAATTAGATACAAGATTTTGTTACCTCAGCTAAAATACATTTGTCTATTTTCAGCAGTATAATGCCTTTATTCCATGTACATGTAAGTTCAATGCATAACAATTATATAGTGTAATATTCTTCTATATAAATATTGAACACAAAATATTGTTTTAGACTTTTCTTGTTCATTTTCTTTTGTGCTTCTTTGTGTAGTTATCAACATTCCTTCATTATGGTAAATTTGTTTTATTGTCCTGTGAATTCCATATGTAATGCAAGTGGCAATACTTGGCACATATATATATTTATAGTTGTTTTTCCCCCTCAAATCATTGTATGAGAGAATGAAAGCACAGATGACTCCGCATAACTCAACATCGCACAAGTCGATTTATCCTCTATGTCAAATATTTTTGACAGTGCCAATTTGCTCTGTGCTTTTTCAATAGGAAGTTTTTCTTCTAAGTCCATTTTTTAAAATTGAATTTCGCCCATCTCGAACATATTTTCAGGTCCCAAAAGGAGCAAACGTGTTAAATCATTCGCCCAGGTCAAAGTTGCCATAACTGTCATTCTTGATGGTCTTAATGGGTTGACATTTTGATCTCTGCCTGTCAGCATGACCGTAAAGATTTCATCAATTTCTCATTCACACTCTGCCTTTCTCACTTTTCCCCATACATTGGTACAGTTTTGACGACCTCCAATTCCCTATACATATTTCCTTCATCTCTAGCATAGAATTGTATACAAAACTGTAACTTGAATATCGTCCAAGTTGACGTGATTTTTGTGGTCCCCAGTGATTCGACTTACGCGAAGTTTAATGTATTTTGTTTATTTCCAGGAAGAGTGATAAAAGAAATGAGGGCATTATTTTTCTCAAAGTATGTGTGCAGTGTGAATATTTCTGCTGTTTGGTCTTCAGGAAATAGTTTACCTTTTCAAATTTGATTACCAGTTTCATTCAATGGACTAACATTTCACACCAAATCCTACAGGTTATCAAAACTGCTACACTCTGGGAAATTTGTGTAGTAAGAAAATGCACTTTAAAGGTTAGTGACATGATTGGGAACACTTGAAATTACTCAAGCACCAAATTAGTTGAAATACACACCAACTATACACTAGCTGGAGTAGATCTCTTAGCTGGAAGGATTTGTCTCTAATTTGTTTACTGAAGGAGAATCGAGCATGAACATTAATTATAGTGGGGCACAATAAAAATAAGACCCATACAGAGCCACACAGCAGGTTTGCCTGCACATGGGATATTAACATTAGTTATTTTAGAATGAGTCAACGTTTGACTACAAGATTTTCACAGGAGAATCCTTGCATAGTTTACTTGATTCTAGAGTAGCTTCAGCCCAAGTTGAGGACTACCCCCGATCATGTCATTTACCTTTAAATTGTGAAACAATGGCAGGAAAATCATTCCGTGCTCATAACCCATTGCCTCTGAGATTCTTTAATATCCTATAGAGCAGATACATGGCACACCCCATTCCCATAGGTAATGGGCCAATACGAGAATGCCATTTTTACAAATAAATTGGGACATTTTTGCATGTTGAACCAATGAGTGTAAATCTGTCTTCATGGTGTGTGGATGACCACAATACTGTTCACATAATTATACAGGATTCTCACTAAGGTGAGCGGGACCACCCACACCCTGGGTCTTTACCCGGTACTCAAAAACAATTATTACCCCTGCCAAGCACAAATTTTTGTGAAAGACATGTCAAATTCTGCATTATTTCAATTTTTCCATGAAAATAATGTTAATATAATGATAATGTAATGACTTTCAGTGGCATAGAGTGGGGTCCAGAGTTAGTGATGTTAACTCGTATCAAAATTAAATTGACTTCTGTTTTGACATATTTTTTTTTCTCTATGCATTCTTTTGAATCAGTATACAGTGTATTGTGGACTGTTTTTATGTCTTTTCATGTAAGAATTCAATTGCATTTTTCGGTGGTGGTTTCAAATATGTGGGAAAACATCTTTTAAATTGATAAAATGAGAAATGTCATTGCAGTGATGCTTATGAGAAAGTGACAGATTCCAATCAGCACATTGGATAGGTATAGTAGACTCTCGTTCTTTAACATGGACATAACAGATCTTATTATAATGAACACAATTTTTTGGTCCCAAAGTTTTCTGTGTAGTTCCTGGGTCCCAAAGAGTTTGTTATAACAAGAGTCTACTGGGGAAAAGCAGCCTTGGAATGGTTACACCACTGTGCAGTTACAGAATGAATTTTGATACATACTTACTAGTATATGAATATCAAGAGAAGGTTCGGCATCAGGGTAAAATCCTAGGCCAAATGGCCAAATCACATCCGTTCTCTACCAAACAGCCAAAATCTTGGGGGGGGGGGGGGTCGAAATTTTCCAAAAACACTAGAGCCCCGATGATTTTCATTGTATTTTGAAAATGATAGAGGGCAGTCCACCTTCCCTGGTGGTGCTACCCCTGATGAAGAGTATGTAATAAAGCGGGAGGGATGAAATGTAATTAGCTTGAGATGATAAGCAGTTTGAATCTCCAAGGAATGTAGAATATTTGTGGTTGGATCAATGTTCAAATTTGTACATCTCTGGATTTCTACCATGCCCCAAACAAGGAAACGGTGAAAACAGAAATTTGATTTCTGAATCCCATATTATGTCTGATTGGAAACCTACCCACTTCTTCCTTTGTGCCAAATTTGGAAATGGAAACCTTTTCTCATTATTGTGTTCCTATTTTCTTATTCGTTCAAACTATTTGTGTCAGAAAATTGTTGAGACTTTTTAGATACCAACAAGTGGATGTAACAGAAAGTACACATATCATGCTTTAATGCTGGTTCACGGCAGATATAAATGTATCAGAACTTGTCTTAAATGTGCATGTAAAATGTACTCCCTTATGATATGGTCCATAAAGTATTGATAGAGAATAAGTCATAAATTTACATTGGTGTTTAGTTTTGTTGTATGTGAGATTGTGAGCTGCAAACTGTGTAAAAGCATTCAGGAGTACTCAGGGGCAGATGAACATGGAGCATTTTGAAGCACATCCAATCCAAGTGATTTCTTTGAATGTTTCCTGAAGAGCTGATTGAGATATAAGTCCATTTTTAACTTCAGTGATCTGGCATCTGTCATTCATGTTACTACAGACAACTCCCATTACAGTGGAACCTCGTTACGAGGACCTAAAAACCATGACAATTACCTTGTTATATCAGGTTTCTCACTATATCAGGGTAAAAAAAACAAAGAAATATAAAGAGTTGGGACCTGCAAAATAACCTTGTTATGACAGGATTTTGTTTTATCCGACCTCTTTATATCGAGGTTCCACTGTATAAGGAAGTCCTTGGGACTGGCAGTTTTCTGTCATTCTTGTATTGAAATTTCTTTATAACCAAATTACCAAATAGTCAAAGTATAAAGGTTTACAGATAATAAACTTGGGACCTGAATTTTTACTTTGTTGTAACAGGAATTTCATTATAAGTGTTTGTTATAACGGGAGTACTTTGTAACCTTATGTCCAACCCTTGTACTATCAATCCTCACAAAAAGATGCACAGTACAGTCTATGCATTTATCTAATGCGTGTGTATGTGTGTGTGTGTGTTTGCGTGTGCGTTTGTGTGTACTCGCATGCACTTTTATCAACCAGCCTATGTGGAGAATTAAAAAAACCCTCCCCAGTTCGTGTATGTAAATTTCTTTGACAGTCGGTATAAACTAACTATACTGGAAATATATTTTCAAATTATTTAATTTTCAGGTTAAACAGTAAATTCAGCAAAATCTTTAAAAAAAGTAACAGAGCTATCAACTGATATCTCCCCAGTTACATTCCTAAAAATCAATCTCCCTGAAAGGTGGTCAATACAAGTGTGTGTGTGTGCGCGTATGTAAATGCCGTCAATCGTGGACGAAAGTCTGACACTTTACTATCAGACCGCGGACCATGTCTGAACCGAGTCCACGGTCCACGGTTCATAACCTAGTGCAAACGATTGCAAATTTGAAAAGCAATCGTTTGAGGGCATCATTTTTTTTTTTACTGTGCACAAAAATCGTCCTCTGTTGCCTGTTAAAAATCACACACAAAATTTTATACACATGAGCGTCCCTGGTTGGAACCGAGTGTGTCTGCGGTTGGTGGTCGAATATCACACACAAAGTCCTCATTTGCATGTCTGTAATCAATTAAAAATTACGTCCTCGATTGATGGCAAAAACGTGTGTGTGTGTGTGTGTGTGTGTGTGTGTGCGAGTGTGTGTGTAAAGGTACTGTGTAAATGTGCGTCCGAGACCCCAAGGAGAAGACATGCACAAACCAACACACAGACATGGATAAACTAACATATGCATCCCCCAAAAGAATGTATGTGGCAAATTCCATTCAATCAATCTCACAACACATTCTATACAATACAGAAGCATTACAATAAAACTCTGATCAATCACAATTTAAACAATTTTCATATTTGTTAATTTATTATCGTTGTATCTAAATGTATTCTTAAATACAAGTACAAAAGAAATCCTTCATATACAGTAATAAAGATTCCAGTACAAATAAATTCACCCAGCATAGCCTCACTAGCAGTAGATTTTGCTATTTAATGTTCTTTCACTGCCAAAATACTGCACATTGTAAGTAATTATACTTATCTCCAACCATTTGTTTATTTGATAAACTCTGAATATAAATTTAATGTATTCCTGCCACACATTAAAACATGCAAAATACATAAATAATTTCGCACCCAAAGAAAATGGAATATATCTAAATATAATTTTCATATATGTATTAATCAGCAAATTGTATCAGCTATTAGCAACAAAATCTCAACCCAAACTTTAATTTGTTACAGACATAAATTACCACCTGTTAGATATTCAAATTACAAGGATTACATTCTTGTGAGTTATCACACATCTAAATCAATTGTTCATATTAATGTATAAAAGAGATTTGTTTGGTCTGTAAAAAGACCATCACTACAACTTGCTGCTACTACTTGTACTGTACTTCAAATTATCAAAAAAAGTGGCTCCTCAGATAATTAACAAGTTGGCAGTCCCTCTGAGTATACCTGTCACTACACCCCTACACATATTCTCCACTTGGACTGAGCTTTGATCTTCGTATGTGGTCTGAAGCAAAAGAAAGTATACAACATGCTAATCATATAGCTATTTATATAGCTAACACGACATTATACACATGTACATTTCAAATGATTTGTGCGTGTTTGCATCAGTACAAATATTACATCCACAACAATGTTTTACAGTAGAAACATACAATGCTTCATCATTTAACAATATAATAATAACAATGTAACTGAAATCATGTTTCACAGAATTAACCTATTATGTTATTCCACATGTTCTAAGCTATAATTTTTCAACGACGAAGGCCTTTGCCTTTTATCAATCTTGTATACCCTCCCTACTCAAAAGTATTGCAACATACACTATAACGCATGCATTTTGAGCTGAAGGGGTCTTTCTATAATGATGTCCTAAGAAATTTTATACTTGGAAAATAACAAATTCTTTGAAAAGAAATAAATGAACAATTGTTTTTCTTTCTTTCTCCATGGCAGAGAGATTATCAAATGCAGGCGCACCCATGGCAGAGGGGCTGGGGTGTTAATTCACACTAGCATCGTAATTCGGTTTCATTTTTCCCGTAAAATGGTTTGAATGGCTTGGAAAGACTTCCAACAAACAAAAAAGGTCATTGTGTTCCTTTGACACGGTCTCAGAAAGAAGACACCACGCCGCAAAGATGAAAGCGCCTCCTATCTTCATAAGATAGTGATAAGGAGAATACACCCCATATTTCAGAAAAAGACCTCCTCAATTGTAATTTATTCTTCTTTCTCTAATTTAAAGGCTGTTTATTATTGCTAAAATCCTAATAATTGCTTGTATATAGCGACTTTTTATGTACATTTGATATAAGATGGGGAGAGAAGGTCATCATCCTTTATATTATTAGCCTTCATTCCTTCGCTTATACTTATCTTATGAAGATAGGTAGGCACTTTCCGTTGCGTGTCGTTGGGTTCTTCTCTGAGACTTGGCAGGAACACAATGGCATGTTTTTGTTTGTTGGAAGTCTTTCCAAGCCATGTCAAACACCATTTTCGGGACAATAATGAATAACCAATATACTTGATGCTAATGTGAATTACACCCCTCTTCCTAAATGGAGGCGAATAAAATTTGGTAATTGTGTTCCAGCCCTCTCTTGCCATGGTGTAGCCTGTCATTTGATAATCTCTCCGCTTATGGAGATATGATAATTAAATAATCAAGTTCATTTATTTCGTTTTCAAAGAAGTTGTTATTTTACCAATTATACTTTCTTAGGACCATATTATAGAAAGAGCGCCCTTCAGACTCAAATGCCATGCGTGTATAGTGTATGTTGGCAATACTTTTGAGTAGGGAGGGTACATATCAATCTAGCTGCTATGAGAAAACATGAGTATTAGTTCAATCCCAATATCTTTGACTGAGTGGCAATTCACCCACATTAGATGACTAATTAATGTTTATGAGCTGTATGGGAAGCAATATGTATGAACTAGCCTCTTAATAGCATCATATATTGTAATAAAGAATAATAATTATATATAGTATATAATTCCACGTGACAGTACAGGGCTCTAGTCCTGTTTAATTCACTGGAAATTTAAATGCCAAGTCTACTTGTTTCTGAGATATTCAGCTATATTTAGCCGTCTAGTACATAAGAACACTAAATATGACAAAAGGTAGTGGTCAGCTTTCATTTAATATACCCCTAAATTTTGTTTTCTGAGATAATTCAGCTTTGATTAGTTACCCTAGAACAAGAATGATTAAAAATAAAAGCCAATAAGTTAGTTTTTAATTTTTATAATAAATTACCCCCAAAAATTCAATAGCAGAACAACATATGAAAGGCTTTTTAAACATGTCACTTCAGGCAAAGTAATTGCAAGTCTGTATAAATGCATGGAACTGCAGCTAATACTGTGGTTAACAATTGTATGCAAATTAATGTAAAGTTATGTTAGTTCCATGTAGATAGTTGATTGAAATGACAGTGGCTTTCATTTGGTAATTTGGCCACTTGGTTGCACGACATGAGTGCACAAAGCAAATCCACTAGATGTTACAAGAGAGCACAACTCTGTCAAACCAAGCAACTAACAATATCCAATCAGATCTCTTTAACCCTATTTTAACTGAGGCTATTTCAGACCAGGTTTTACGGGGGGGGGTCAATTTTGACCCCCCCCTCTGAGATCTCAGGCCAGCCGATCGCTAGCGAACGCGCCCAAAAATGTCAATTGCGCATAGAGCTGATGTAAACTACAACCAACTGTATAGTGAAATTTGCCAAAAAAATTATTTTTTCCTATTTTTAAGTAATCATTATGCAATAGTGGTAGTGATTTTTGTTTTCGCCATAACTCACTATTACAGCCTAGTAGAAATGCTAATTTTTGTGAAATATTCATGTTTGACATTTCTTCTGACCATCAATCTTTACAAAAACATTTGCCAAATTGGAATTCTGTTCTTAATGTATTGTTCATTGTTTTGTGAATTTTTATGTATTTCTTTGTGTTTCGATCCTTGTTGTTTTCTACTTGGTTTTTTTATGAAGATTTGTGGGCCCGACACTTTTGCAACTTCGTAAACAGCATAAAATAAATCATTTCACAGTAAAACAAAATAATCATCTTTATGATTTCTGGCTGGAAAACACAATTTTCATTGATCGTCCGGAATCGGACCGTTTTTGAGCTAAATTTTGGTTGCATGCATGATAACAGTCCGCTCCAGGCTCGTAACGGTATGTCCAATTTTGCGCGAAATGTGCTCAAAGATCGCAAGACTGAAAGTCAAGTAGGCGGAGCGACGGCAGGTGAAAAGTTTGCGAGCGGCGCACTGGTCGCGAATTCGTTCAAGGGGCGTCATTGACGCCCCCCAGTTAATATAGGGTTAAGCGTTTTCTCGTGAAGTTGTCAGCGACGTCCGCACCAACCAGGTTGCTAAACTACATATATGCTATGCTAGATGAGTAACGTGTTGTTGTAAAAGATATTTCCTTTACAGTCATCACATCTCACTAACCCAAATAAGATGATATTTTTATTTTCATTGAAGTACTGGTAATACATTTGCTTGCTCTGTTAGGCTATAGGGATCACATAGCATGGAAATACATATTCCATCAACATTTTGGCGGACCGACTATGTCATGGCTCTTACGTTGAAATGTATCAACTGACCTGAAGATATAAAGTGAAACAAGAGGAAAAAAATATTTTACTGTGTAAATAACCGTTGGCGACAATTGCTTGA
>JZLH01S0006394.1:6134-20265 GCA_001188425.1 Eucidaris tribuloides | reverse complement strand
ATTTTTCATTAATAATTTTTTTAAAAACGAAAGATATTCAGAATCTGTTATTGGTGTGATGTGACCTTTGGGCATAAAGCTTTCAAATAAAAAAAAAATCCCCAAAACTAAACTTGGGCTTTAAGGAGAATCACCCATGAACATAATAGCAGTTTAATTCTCTTGAGGCTCGAGAGAATTAAATCCCATGGAAAGCTACACAAAAGATTTGTCCGTCACAAGGCATACTGATGGATATTATCTTATCTTTTGACTACAAATTTTCACTGTAGAATTCTTTAATTCTTGCATATACTTGATTCTAAAATAGTTTTACCCCAAGCCAAGTTGAGGACAACCTCAATCATGTCATTTAACATTAAGACGCTATATAACACTGTGGAAGACCCATTTAAAAAATTGTCGAACTTTGCTCGCTGACATATCTGACAGTGTTTGAATCGGGGTTTGAATGGACAAATAAACACCCTACAACACAAAAGTTTGGACAGTTATGCTGTCACTAGTGCAATATGTGCAGATACAAATTGGCACATTAATTTATTCTCAGCTGATAGGAAATTCTGCAACACAGCAGTCTATGGGGGAAACCTGGAATGGTCTCTCAATGATTTTCACTTTTTTAAAGCACTTAATGATCGTTTTAAAGTGCAATTTTTTCAGGGCTTCATTTTTAGACCGTATCAGAGACACTGGTAGCATGGGGAATCATGTAGCTCAGATTTTTTAAACTGGAAACATTGATAGTACAATGCCTTTAAACTGAAAACATTGGTATATTATGAGTTAAAAGATTCATGCATTGCTTACCTGACCGCCTCATTGACAATGCCATCAGGTTTCTCTTCTCGTATATGCCGTAAGCTATACTTGGCATCGATGACTGTGATTATACCTGGAGAAAAATCAACAGATATCACAAGATTGGAGATTATTTCCACTCAACAATCTTGCTTTGTCTCGTTGGTAAGGCACAAGTTATGTGGTTGGCTATCGACATACAGTCCATCGTCTATTGCAAATACTTGAAGCCAGAGCATCTCTTTTGCAAGCCTAAATGTTAATATTGTGTAAATACATTGGTATGTATAAAGAAAATACCATCTAAGAACCTTAAAGGTAAGTGACATGATTCGGAACACTTGAAAATGCCTCAAGAACCAAATGAGTTGAAATATATACCAACTATACACTAGCTCGAGTGGATCTCCCAGGTGGAAGTATTTGTCTCTAATTTGTTTACTTAAGGAGAATCAAGCATAAACATACTAGTATTTTGATATTATCAGGTCACGATAAAAATAGGACCCATAGAGAGCCACACAGCAGGTTTGCCTGCCATGAGGGAGATTGACATTAGTAATTTTAGAATGAGTCAATGTTTGACTACAAGATTTTCACAGGAGAATCCTTGCATAGTTTACTTGATTTTAGAGAAGTTTCAGCCCAAGTTGAGGACTACCTCCAATCATGTCATTTACCTTCAAGCAAAGTATAGGAGATAGAAACGCGGTATTAGTGGAATTACAGTGACTTTTAGGCTTTGATTTGAACTTTTGTCTTGTAGAGACAAAAATTCCACTGGTCTATTAGTCTACTTTCAGACCCCTGGAGTACATGGGTGTTAATCATGTATGATATAAAACTTCTTCACAATTTATAAATGTGTATCACATGCATTTATAAACACGACTAATTTTATGCATAAGTCTCACGCAAAATATTATCCATAGACCAATACATGATTACTGAAACACATATTACTGAAGTGGTCTTTATTGGGCTTCACAGGAGTAGGGCCGTCGTCAAATAGAAATTTCTCTTCCGACATGTCACATCAAATATTTAGCCGACAGACACAGCTGTCGACACAACAATGGTCTGATTAATTGGGACATTCATAATGCAGTCTTACACCACCGTACCTATTCATGTTTAAATACACCTGTATTGTGGCTACATACTACAGGGGATAATCAGCCTGCCAGGGGCCCCAGTGATGACTGACATCGCTATTGAAAGCAGCAGTGGAATTTTGAACTTTGGGCTTGACCGCATTGTCAATTTCTGGGGAACCAAGATTCTTATGGTGTAGATTACACTCAGAACAATGGTTCTCAGTTTCTATAACCTTCTGCAAGTATGAGAAAGAAAAAAAATGCTTGCTTTGAGAAGTGACTGGCTGCGGAGATGACATTGTTAGGTCCTGATTTATTACTTTGATATCCTGTGTGTTGTTGTCGGTAAGATAAAATCTCTGTCGATGTATCGTCTTTCAGTCAAAATACTGTTATCTCGACAAGCTTTCCGACAGAAGGCCTGTCGGTGACGCCACTACACAGGAATCTAATCATGGATCTACAGTGGTCTTACTGACGTTACTCTTTGGTGCATTTTTCAAATTCTAAGTAATTACCTATCTTCAGATTTCACAGAAATGTCCTTCACAAATAGCCTAAGGGCATGAGTGATGTTTTGCTGTATTTCTGGAGTGCTGCAAATGAGATTCCCTGCCTTTACGATGTTAGCTCACTTTCTCTCCTGCACAGAATTTAGACAAATGCTTTCACAGATTGTTATGATATTACTTACCATCTAAATATATTTCACTTCCCAGCTCATCATCCAACCAGAATATAGACGCAATAGGACCTTGAGAAAAGAAATTAAGAAAGAAATTAAATTTGTTTTTAAACTTTTTGACACTCACTGGAACAAATTTAGTTAAATCCTTTTGTCATTCCTCAGGATACTCTGTAATGACAAATTGAAGTGCTGCAACCTATAATCTGTGCCTTAACGTTTTGACATCATCCAATTATTAATTTTTATATTCATTCTATTCATCACACTTGACTTGATTTGACTTTTGTTACATATCCATTCATGTTTTGTTTTCTTATTTGAAGGTTGCAACCCCAAAGAATGAATTACCAGACCAGTATTAAAAAAAAAATCCATAATCTCAACCACAAGCTTGGAAAGAAACCATATTATATCTGATTTACAGACTTTAACAACTTTGTTTTGACAATTCAACCCTATTCCCTAGGGGGGGGGCATAATGGCCTCCCCCCCCCAACAAATTTCGTGATTCTTCCGCCGTACAAAATGTTTTGACCTCGCCGTTCGTTGATTTATTTAAGACCATTTAAGACCATTTTTGCGAGAATCGGACATACCGTTACGATGCTGCATGACTTTTTGTACATGCATGTCAGCTCCAAAACTGCTCAAAAACATGATTTTTGTGTACAAAACCAATGCAAATTGTGTTTTCAGCCAAAAATCATAAATGTATGATTATTTTTACTTTTACTTGTTAAAATGGATTAATTTCATGCTGTTTAGGATCGCAAATGTGTCCCTGACAAAGTTCATCGAAAAAACAATAAAAAACAAAAGGTCAAAAAAACAAAGAAATACATTAGAAATTTACAAAACAATAAAATAGATAAGAAATTCATTCTGATACGGCAATTTTTTGGTAGATAATTGTTAGAAATATCAAAAAGAATATTTTCACCAAAACTTAGCATTCAACAAGTTATTTTAAGTGAGTTATAGACAAAAATATGATTTCATGCAAAAATTGGCATAATTAATTATTTAAAAATAGAAAATATTCATTTTTGGAAAATCTTACTACAGTCTTACAGATTACATCCAGTTCTATGTGCGTGCAAATTTCCGCGGCGATGGCGCAATCTGCGGCTGAGATCTGAAGGGGGGGCCATAATGCCCCCAGGGATGACTAGACCAAAAATAGCCCGGGTCTATTAGGGTTAAAAGTGATAGGTGTTTGTTTGAGCCAAAGCAGGTTCTGTCTTGGCCACATATGCATACGTGGAATGTGCTTGAATGCTACAAACTTTATATCGCAATATGCAAGAATAGGCATGGATTTATCTACTATGTACACGCAAGCTTACTGAATGGTCATGGGGCCAAAGCATGCAGTGACTCCAGCCAGAGGTACGAATTGTGAGGTCATGTTTTCTGTATCCAGGATATAGAGTGGCTCGCATCTTACACTATCCATTTTTATATTAATTTGTTTGTTTGTTTATTTGCTTAATTTTTGACATCACAACATCATTGCTTAACATTCGATTGTTGATCTGCATGCCCCCGCTATACTTCATTTGGCGATTGCACAGTAATACATACATCTGCTATCATACAGTTTCATCACTGTCACGGAACAGAGGGTATTACTGTTCTCCCTCACCCCCACCCCTGCTAGCAATCTCACGATATGGGATTCTAATCTTCTTCATACCAGGGTTGGCAATTTCCAGGGAAATTCCTGTATTTTCTGCCCTGGTGGGAAATATAGGAAAATACTGGGAACTGCTGGGAAATAGTAGGTAAAGGGAAATACTATTGGATGGCTTTGAGGTGGACACAAGAAAATACTGTACAACTTGTGACAAATTTTTCCATAAGGAGTACAATATTTTCTGTGTCCACTGAAAATAAGCCATCAAATATTAAATAATCATTATTATCCAAATCCACAAAATTTTTTTCCAAAATTGAAATTTAACAGAATCCTCAACAAATCTCCCGTCTTTTAATGGAGACAACCCCCGGGACAATCGTTCTTTGTGAGATTACAATGTACTCTATACAGCTGAAATCCCATCTTCTTCTTAATTTATTAAATTTTGCAAAGCAAGCACATCATACAAAAATAATGATGTAGAGTGATTCTTGTAAAAAAAAATGCTTAAGTTTATAATACATTGTGTGTTAAATACTAGATCAACTCATCTAGGTAAACAAGAAATTACCCGGATGTATCCGATATTATTCCTCAGCGTACAATATTTTCCAATACAGCCCCTCGTCTAGCCACAGCGCGTATACGTGCATTCCTTTGCGCGCGGGATATGTGATAATATCCCTGCGCTTGAAATCCCCTTATTTCGATAATAATAAGAAGTACTTGAGAAATACCTGGACAATACCTGAAAATATTCAAGAAGTATATTTCATAGTATTTCCAGGTTCTGACTATTTCCCATTTTCCTAAAAATCATCACGGCGGTATTCACTGCCTGTATTTCCCACTCCGGCCAACCCAGTTTCATACTGGACTTTTCAATATTTCTGTCGTTTCTACAAAAAAAATAATTCATATTTGATAAATGTGACACAGTGGGGTGTCACACGTGGCACACAAAAGAATTAAATAATGGTGAAACTATTTTACATCACAAGACTATTCATTTGTTACTCCACGAACAGGAACGTTTTGATCGAGGGTCTGAAAAAATAACACATACTCAAAGATTCCGTTGACATATTACTCACCTGGGTCAGCTAAGCCAGTCGTCTCTAGCAATATGTAATCAAATTTTCCCTTCTTCTTCATCAGATTCTCAATAGCTTGGACCCCATTATCTCTGTAAAATTACAACAAAGTTTGCAGCATATCAGCGCATTTAACACATACATAAGTTTCTACAAATGATAGAATATATATAGTACCGGTATTTTAACGAACACTTTGATCAGGGGTTCTTAACTAGTTTTATAGTGTTTTTTTGTTCTATGGGGGGGGGGGAAGGTGGGTTATGGAAATGGGGGGGGAAGGTGGGTTATGGAAATGATGACAGGCTATTTTTTCAACATACATCACAAGAAGATATGCCTCTGTCAACACGGACTAATGAAGGCATGTATACACAAAATGTACTTGTAAACACATTTTCCTGAGAGTATGTTCATTTGCATATTAATAGACCCATTTCAGCAAAAAAAAAAAAAGATTTTGAGATTTATTACTGAAAATTGTGGTTTAAATGCATACTATCATTCTGGCTGTTCTTAATTTGGCAAACCTTTATATGGAAGGAAGGGATACCAAATATTTACAAAAAGTTTTATTCTTCACGTTAGTGGAAAAGCACTTCATGCCAAGATTGTTTATTACACATAGCCACTTGTATCGTTGCTCCTTGATGCCTAACATTATCAGAAACTTTTCTTCAATTTAATGTCAATTTAATGTATATTTAATGTCAATTTTTAGTTAAGCAATATGCCAGGGGTATCAATCCATAATTTTTCAATGGGGCGCAGGGGGGGCACTGCCTTGTTGAAACAATATCTGTGCATCTAGGTTTTATTCAGTTTTTCAAGTTGTCAAAATCAAAGTAGGGGAGGGCAAATCTGATAATGATCCGCCATAAGAAAGTTTTCATGGGGAGGCGCAATTACGCCCCATGGCCCCCCCCCCCCCTCAAATCCATCACTGAACAATACGTATTTACAAAATTGCGACGAGTACTTACTTGACGGAACAGCAAAGGCAGCCATTGCGTAGCTCTAGCCACTCTTCAAAGAGCTCCCCTGATTGGCCAATCGACATTGTTTTCTCTACAGCACTTCCTGGGTGAACAAAGTATCAGTATGAATTGTAAGACAGAGCTTCACAATGAATACAAGGTATGGCAAGTTTTCTTTTTTGTTTTTTTTTAAGTGGCAACAATATGCTTTTGTGGTAAATTACACCCATATGATTTCACTCTGCATCAAGATTCTCAGTGAAGACAATGATTTTTGTAGACGCAGCATATGTGTAGATAGTCTGGCTGCCAGACGCACTGAATGGACCAGTAAAATAAATGTTTCTACTCCCATAAGTGTCTGGCAAGAAACGACCTTATCCCAATTCAGAAAAAAATCAAGAGAAAACACCCTCCTCTCAGAAGATTTACGAGTTCTTATCTCCTACTGTTCGAAAATTATGTAATGCAATCAGCCAGCCCCAAGTCAAATAGCCTTTCTTGCCTCGCTGGCAACTCAGGAGACCTCTATGTCGGTCGGCGAGCTCACCAGCCAAACAAGTGGTGTGTAATGAACCGGACAAGACCGAAGGTACAGCGACGTATACGGACGTACGAACATATGGTAGTCATCAAAAGGCCTGTGTGGCGTGGTGTTGATATGTTTATAATCGGCCACGCTCTCACGCTTGTCGGGGTAATTAGATTGTTACAATGTTCGCATCATCAGTAACTTGTTAGTGTGCTAAGAATTTGGGAATCGGCAAATCCCACACACTTGGTGGTAGTATGGTGGCAGATAGTGGATTTCCTTGAGTATTCCAGAAATTCAGGCTTAGAAAAGTTAAAAGCCCCAAATACGTTGTTGTCCAGACGGCCGCTTTGGGGCCAGCCTCTACTTCACAGAGACGGAGTCTGGAATTCAGTCTAATGTGTAGATGGTTCAGTTGCATGAGATTTAACTTTGGCTAGTTTCCAAGGGGGGGGGGGGTATTATCATGCTTTTACCTATCAACTGGGTTCAAATATTCTGGAATATCACAATGTAAATGATAATTATTACCAATATGAAAGTAACACATAATAGATGAATGGAACATAATTTGCAGTACATTCTTCATACAAAAATGTTCATCTACTGTTTGGTCAAACCTACATCACAATTGTAAATTTTGAATCTCCAATCATTAAGATTAGAAGGATTAGAAGTACTACCATTTGACATCAGGTCAAACCGAAGCAATTTGACTGAATCAAACTTTAAGTCAATGGGTATTCCTCCTCATTAACATGTCAATCTTAAGTTCTTAGTTAACAAACACCCAAGATATTAACAAATTACTGGTGGTTAGTTGACTCTCGTTAGTTCTATTCTGTAACTAGCATCATTGTGTATCAGTTTTGTAGCAATCTGTGACAATTTTTTAGATTTTATTACCTTGTCTCTTTAACATGTCAAAGCTCAGTGGTAAGTACCAAACAATGGCCATGTGTCAATTCATGAGGAAGGGTGACATATGAAGAAGGTGCATGTATTCTCATACTTTACTTCCAAATCCAAACTAAATATTTCTGTAAAAATGTTGGGCCACTTTCATGTACATGAACACAAGAAAATATGCCTTTTGAGATAGTTCTTAAAGCGCAAGTTTAGTTTTGGCAATTTTTTTTTTATTTGAAAGCTTTATGCCTAAACGTCATATGACACCAATAACAGATACTGTATGTCTTTCGTTGTTGTTTTATTAATTAATGAAAAATCTCGGGGGGGGGGGGGTTCGGAGGGTGGGGGACCCCGCTATTTTTCATTAATTAATAAAATATTTTTAAAAAACGAAAGACATTCAGTATCTGTTATTGGTGTGATATGACCTTTGGGCATAAAACTTTCAAATTAAAAAAAAATCACCAAAAGTAACTTGTGCTTTAATGTGTGTTGCTTTAAAGGCTGTATGTTTTCTTTTTGCATACCAAACACTTTTTGCTCAGATTTGATCCAGACAAAGGAAGATACATAAAAACACAGTGTTCAAAATTTGGGAATCATTGATTGTACAGCTCTTTTTTTAATCAAATAATAAATCATCTGAAATTGGGCAGTTGCTCAAGCTGTATTTTATAACGGTAGGCTAGGTTTCAGACAATGGATGTAGGTTTCAACCAAAGATTTTAACCCGTTAGAGACTAAATACGAGTTAACTCATGTTGGGGTCTATAGAAAATGTGTGTTATAGTGAAATCAAATCGTCCCCAACGGGTCAAACTCGGTAGAGTCCAGCCATATATCGAAGGTTGTGTGACCGTCGTCCAAGTGCACTGGTGTGAGTTTTTGACCAAGTGTAAGTAAGCTTTGATCAGCACATATTCAATTTTCACTAGATTATACATGAATTAGGTATGGCAGTCAGGCTAGTTCATGGCTGTCTGTAAAACAAATTCAAATTACAGAAGTACATTTTGTTTGAATTTTGTATGTGTTTATGTTCATGACACCCAACTTTTCAGCCCCACAGCTTTTGTAAAGCCGTGTTTACACTATATTCCCGGCGGCCACGGCAACCACGTTTCAGGCCACCGTGGACAAAACGGGATGAACATGAGACCATACGGAAAGACCTGCTATGGATCACCTCCAAGTGCTGTTACGGCCTATAACGTACTGTCAAGTTTTATTGCATTCCCCTCCTTTTCCTACGGCCTACTAGGTTTCTCATCCTCACCATGACTACCATGGCAAATTTTTTGACGGTTAAAAAATCTGGCCCGGCATCCACGGCAACACGGACTGTCATGTTTGCCCAGCCCGTCATCCCGCGTGGTCTCACGTCCATCCCGTTTTGTCCACAGTGGCCTGAAATGTGGTTGCCGTGGCCACCGGGAACATAGTGTAAACGCGGCTTAACTGGTAAAGATTATCTAAATATTTTGAGTATGATTCTGGCATATTTATTCAATAAGTTTATGTTGGGGTATGTAAATCATAGACACAATCTTTAGACTACTCACTATGGGTGACTCACCTGCTCCAAACTCATTCAATATGACAGCTATCTTCTTCTGATGTTGCTCAGTAAGGATGTAGTTCAGAAGAGTCGTCTTGCCAGCACCTGAGAAATTAGAAAATATGACAGAAAAAAAATAAACAATAAGATACAGTGATGTAATAGATTTTTCATTTGTCTCTCTCTGTATATTAGATCGCAACTGCTGATCTTATAATTTTAACAAACATGTCAGAAAAAATGAACCAGGATTCAAACCCGCGTCTACAGCTATCCGGGCTGCGACAATACCACCAGGCCATAACTGGTTAACGGCATTGACACGACAACCGAGGAACAAATACCAAAGCTCACAATTCTGACATTGTTATGTTAAATAGTCCAAGGCGGACATTTTTATTATTATCATTTAATAATAAGATACAGGTTGTAAAAACAATCTGACCATTGGAAGTCAGATATTATTACAGCCATCAGATTTTAATGTTACCAAAACAGACATTAATGCAAAATAGAAAATGAAGAACATGGAGTTTCAAAGAAGACAGGTTTCTGATACCGCAAATTACAAAAATAAGACACAACACTGACATTTAGTCATACTTTATTTCAGTACACATAACATATACAGAAACCCTATAGAACTATTTTCTATAGATTAGGTCAAATTGCAAGTATCCAGATGGTTGCTGTTCCTAACATGACTGGATAAACAAGGTCAGAGGGTAGATGTCGCAGTAAAAATATCAGTTTCTGTATCAAGACAACTCCCTAACCACCCCACCCCCCACCACTTCACCCGAGAATAACTCCACCAGAGGCCACTCCTCCCTGGAGGATAACTATCTCATGAACAACTCCCATAGAAGACAACTCCCCCTAGGACAACTCTCCCCAAGGAAAATTCAGATTTTTAAAATTAGAAACATTGTTTTACTCATCCGAGGGAGTTTACGGGGGGGGGGGGGAGGGAGATGGGGGAGTTGTCCTCAGGGAAAGTGGTCCTAGAACAATCAGTCTAGTCCTGTAACCCAGATCCGTTGCAGGTTTTGCGGGCCTGCGGGTTGACCCAACCCGGCGGGTATTTCAGCCCGTCGGGCTCATTGTGAACCCGATAACCCGCATTTGAAAGTTGGATTACGTTGTTGTACAGAATTTTCTGTTCACTAATTGTTACTTCAGTAACCTTACAGGGTTCTGTTTTTTAATTCTAAGTTCTAATGAAGATTGCAGAGAAAAAAAACATGATTAAGTTAGTGATGAACTGGATCATAGCCTCAAACGTATTATTTCATTCAAGTTATCGTTATTTGACTTTACTCATAATGTTATTATGATTTATGAGCTGGGATGAGCTGGACAGTTACTGGGGAACAGCAAATTGGTTCTACAAAGCTAGAGATAGAGAATTGTGGCGCAAACATGCTGAGGCCTTCGTCCACCAGTCGACAGTAGCTGATGATGATGATGATGATGATGATGAATGTTATGATCCTTTTTGTATTTCCTTCAAAAGGTGTTCTTTTGTCTTACAACGAAGAGTAAGACTAAGACGCACATAATCAACAATTCGGCAGTCGGGACTCATGATCGTGAGACCCCCTAGTTCTTCCCATCAGTTACGGACAATAATTTATATCACAGTCGGATGGGGCTGTCATCACTTCATCATTAGTCATGGAAAAACGATGGAATTAAACGGATTAAATTGTGAGTTAACGGGGTATTCAACCCGCTATCTATTTTAACGGGTTTGCGGGCTATTGCGGGTCGGATAACTGGATCCCGGGTTACAGGACTACATCTGTCACTGTGGGAAATGTTTCAACTCAACGACACCCTGGTGGCTACTGCCTACTCACCCAGAAATCCTGTGATGATGGTGACAGGTATCTTGTAAGCCGGGGCATCACTCGGTACCTTTCTTGTGGAAACAGGAATGAGATCGGGGCATTCTTCATCTGAGCTTACATCAGACATGGTGCAACGGATGTCACAACTGGTAACTCGCAGGACTAGTCATTAAATAAAATACAAAACAAAGCAATTAACACAATGTAAATAAATTTATGTAGCCTAATCACAGACATAGACAACTGACAAGATTCAATGCAATAAACATTCTTATAACAGAAGTTTAGACTATGGATTCTGGGTAGATGGAAAAACATGAACATGAAGTAGTATTCATTATTTCAAATTCAAAATCCCAGTTTTGTTTTGCTTCTGAAAATTAGTCAAATAGCGTACAGTATCTGACAAAAGCCTAGTCTGTGAAATTCTGCACAAATGAAACATTTAAATAAATTATGTGTATTATTTAAATGATCAAAATAGTCAAATGGCTCACCTTCAACATTTAATAATATGGTCTAAGAATGACAATGAAGTATGTATCGAAAACTTGCCCATGCTTTTTTCTGTCACAATTCATGTCAGCTGCACTTGAATTTAACCCGTTGCTTGCGGGAACCAGATAGGCCCTGTACAAAGTCTAAATGTACAGAATTTTGTAGTCAATGGGTTAATCTTAAAGGTAAATGACATGATTGGGGGTAGTCCTCAACTTGGGGCAAAAACTATTCTAAAATCAAGTAAACTATGCAGGGATACTTCTGTGAAAATTTGGTAGTCAAAAGTTGATTCATTTTAAAATAATGTCTATCAGTATACCTTGTAACAGACAAATTTGTAGTGTAGCCTTCTATGGGGATTAAATCTATCGTGCCCCGATAAAATTAAAATGCTGGCCTGTTCATGCTTGATTCTCCTTAAGTAAACAAACTCAAGACAAATCCTTCCAGCCAGGAGATCAACTCCAGCTGGTGTACATTTGGTTTATCTTTCAACCAGTTTGGTTCTAAAGGTATTTTTTATTTCTCCCAATCATGTCACTGAGCTTTAAGCTAAGCTTGTCAGTGCAAGCACCGATGATCAATCGGCACGATTCACAGAGTCCAACCAAGCCATTTTAAGTCACCCAAGACAAAATGAGCATGTAAACCATAAGGACAGTTCACTTGTGACAGGAATCAGATGATTAATGGGTGAGAATTCGACAAGAAGCCAAAAGGTGAGATTTCAAAGCAAATAATTAAAAAAAGAAAGGCTGAGCCCGAATCCGATTATATGTATGCCTTACTACACTTTGTGGCAATGAAGGCTAAGTAATATAATAACTTTCAGCTTTCACGGCGGTTGTGAATAAAGTTACTATGGTAAAACCACATTCGTGTGGCTATAACAATATACTTATCTAGATGGGCAATTCCACGATAAAGGGAACTTTTGGGCAATAAATGTACAAACTATCTTGTACTATTAGACTGAATTATTGATCTCCTCTCAAGGAACGAGATAATTCACCCATAAAATTATGGGGTACATGTAGTATAGAGCAAAGGATGCTACATGTAGAGGTGCTGTGGCGAGATTGGTAAAGCACGTGCCTGACAATCTAGAGGTACATGTATGGAGTTCGAGTCCAACACCCACCCAGCATTAATATCCTTCGGCAAGACATTTTTAATCTGCTTTGCTGCTCTCCACCCAGGTATATAAATGGGTATCCCGTAGGAATGGAATGCGTGCGCCTATTGTGGCTGCCAAGTCATGACTGATCTCTGTTTGGAGGCTACAGGTGTCTGATAGACTTCCAAGCATCCAATGACCGGGGCAATAGTAGTGTAAAGTGCTTAGAGATGATGAAATTTCATATTAGGCGCTATACAAATCAAAACTATTATTATTACTACCCCATAGCTCGGCAATCGTTGTGGGACCATCCCTCATTACAATGGGAGACACCCTCGCCGGTCATCCACAGCATACGGCAGAAATCGCACCCGCACGTCATTGATACATGTACCAATGCTTTACCACGCACGCACGTGGACGAGTACCAAGCAAAAGTCACCGGAAGGCTGCCAAGATTTGAACTGAATTTAATTGAATTGTTTTATTGAATTTGTTTATTTCACAGACAGTTGAATGTATTGGTAAGTCAGCTTTGCAGCAAATAAAGACAATTACAGTAAGGTGTCTGAACGCCTATCACAGTTTTCTTGCTATACGTGCATCCATATGTTCAATGCACAATCCCATTGCTGTGTGCACAAGTCAATAAATGGTCATACTTTGGTCGTCAAATCTCACCTTTTCAACATCGCCGAATGTTTATCCTGGGTATCAAATTAAAGCTTATCCTTTGCTTTATCTTTTCCAAAAAGGACTTTGGATATAATGGACATGTTCACACCGAGAAAACACAAACAAACCTTCTCTGCCCCGTCATTTCCACAGTATTGGTGATCAAGACGAGTCCAATTACATGAAAAATATTTCAAACATGGGAAATCCCCCTGTACACTTTGTTTTTCTCATATCCAGCAGGATAAACTTTTGCTGGGCTCTCAAAGTACCCCTTGCCCTTGATCTGTGGTATTAGCCAATGAAGCTATATGGCCAATGTGAACAGGTACCGTGTGTGCTACATTTTTGTCCCGATCCCAAGGAAACATGCAAGACCATGCATATCTTTTGATAGGAACATTGGTTAGTTCCCAAATTTGAAACATGCCTTCCTCAGCTACATGTTTACTAAAAAATGCAAACAAAATCAATCTAAAGGTACAAAAATTGTGAAAATTGAAAATCTTTCAGACATCCTAATAACAGCTTTCAAAAGGACATTTTACATTGAAAGGTATTAACCTGTTAATAATAATAATAATAAAGGACATTTATATTGCGCAGATACTATAATAATATACTCTACTGCGCATTACAATATGATTATTTTGTATAAACATGTAACAACACAAATTAAATTTC
>JZLH01S0006381.1:2740-13978 GCA_001188425.1 Eucidaris tribuloides | reverse complement strand
TCTTGAGATCCCCCATCTAAACATACTTGTAGGGAGCCGTGTCTTTGTCCACTCATGAACTTAGTTTGTAGGGACCAAAACAGTTTCTTGCTAAAAGCATATGGCATGATCATTATTGAATTAATTGTTTATGGTATTTACCTATTTAACCCTATTTTAACTGGGCTATTTCAGACCACTTTTTTTTTCTTGGCCGTAGATTGCGCATTGCCGCAAAAATTTGCATGTGCATAGAGCCTGATGTAAACTCCAAGACTGTATTGTAAAATTTTCAAAAAGCATATTTTTTCTACTTTTTAAGTAATTAATTATGTAAATAAGTGCATAAAATTATGTTTTTGCCTATAATTCACTTACAGTAGCTAGTTAAGTAGAATGCTGAATTTTTTTTTGAAAATATTCACTCAGACATTTCGTACAATTATCTGAAAAAAAAAAAGCTGAATCAGAATTTATTTCTTATGTATTTTATTGTTTTTTTTTACTTTTTAAGATTGTTTATTCGATGAACTTCGTTGGAGACACTTTTGCGATCATGAACTGCATAACATTAATCCATTTCTCTCAGTAAAAGTAAAAATAATCGTACATTTATGATTTTTTTGGCTGAAAACACAATTTGCATTGATTTTGAGCAATTTTTGGGCTTGACATGCATGTATGAAATGTCGTGCAGCGTCGTAATGTTATGTCCGATTTTCGCAAAAATGGTCTCAAAAGATGCACAAGACTTGACAGTAAAAAATTGGTAAGCGGCGCGGTCAAGAAATTTTGTGCAGCGAAAAAGTTATTCGTCGAGGGGGTGGGGGTCAATTTGACTCCCCCCCCCCCCAGTTAACCCGTTGAAGACGAGTGACGAGATATCTCGTCACTAGGTCTATGGGAAATGCGTGTTTAAGCAAAAACAAATCGTCTCCAACGGGTTAATATAGGGTTAATATAGCATTCAATGATGTATTATATGGAGTTTACATCTTGTCTCTGGTTATTATGGACAAGTTTTGTTTTATTTTCTGTTTTATTTATCATGTTGTTGGTAGTTTGTTTGGTAGTGTCCAAAACTCATTTGCTATGAAATTTCATGTTTTGTCTATTCTGTTTAGTTTCTGTAACTACCTTCTGAAACTACTTTCTGATTTCTGTAACACAGAAAACTGGCAGCCAGAATTTAAGTCTTAACACTGACATTTTTTTTTCTGGTTTATTTTCTCTCTTGACAGCATGAACAGATTGCAAGAGATAATCATGTTAGAGAAGGATGGAGAACTCTTAGTGGTAAGTCGATATTTTGCATAATTAAAAAAAAAAAAAAATAGCTAAAGGTCACAAGTATTGAGCAAGCAATTGAAGAATAATAGAATTAACAACATAATTTCATAGCCCCCACACTATACCTATTTTGGATCGAAGATATGAAATGATTTAACATTTCAAAAAAAATAGCTAAAGGTCACAAGTATTGAGCAAGCAATTGAAGAATAATAGAATTAACAACATAATTTCATAGCCCCCACACTATACCTATTTTGGATCGAAGATATGAAATGATTTAACATTTCAATATTTGGCAAGGTAAAGACGTTGGTTTAACTCGTAATGTGATGACATAAATGGTACCCTGGGGTACCAAATAGAAATGTGACATTTTGTTTGATTACCTTTTTTTGCAGTGCTGTACCCGGGGTTACAAAACCATCTACAACTAATTTTTAGTGTGCTTGTCAATGTTGAAAAACTCTTCTTCTGCAAAATGTTTTGATAAGTGGTCTTATCCAACAGTAAATGCCTTTAAAATAACAATTTCAACATTTCCGCACCAGTTTAATACCTGCATTATTACTATACAACTGTACTTCTAATGGACACAAGAGGGCGATGCATAATGTGGGTACATCAGGGTACAGTGGTACCTCGGGATAGCGCATGGTGCATCTTATGTCGCTGGCACAATTTTGTGTCACAAATATCACACTTTCAGTTAGTGCCATAAAAGTAAGAAGTATGACAGTAAATTAATTTATTACATTTTTACATAGAAGAAGAACAGCCCATTTTATTTATTTTTTTTCTTGTAACTGGTATGTTTATACTGGGCATTTTCCTACGAATTTTGGATTTGTATCATAGATTGTTTTATGAAATGGGGACAAAAGCATGCATTTCCTGCACATTTGTGAATGAAATAAATTACACCCCAGACACATTATGCATCAATTAATAATATGAGTTACATGTATGATGACAAATATTACATTACACTCAAGAATTTAGATAACTAGTGACATCATGTCTAAAATGATATATTCTTCACATCTGTCAGTGTGATCTGTTGTTGTTGTTGTTTTGCAGGGTGATGCGATCATAATCCCAACGTGCCAACAGTTTTGGGGTAACAGTGAGAGGACATCGTGGGAGGGTTTCAACCAAGGAACACCCATCAAGTACTTAATATCAGCCCCTACCATGAGGGTACCCATGGATGTATCAGACAGTGTCAATGCATATCTAGCATTCAGAGCTGTTGTCTTTAGCCAGGTAAATAAATAATTAAATCACAAATTAGATAAATGAGTCGAGCAATCAGTCATTTGATTAATTAATCAATTAATTAATTAATATAATTCAATAATTAATTTATAACGAAGGAACACCCATCAAGTACTTAATATCAGCTCTTTCCATGAGGGTACTCATTGATGTATCTGATAGTGTCTGATGCATACCTAGCATTCAGAGCTGTTGTTTTAGTAGGTAAATAAATAACTAAATAGATTAATTAATAGTATATAAATAATTAATTAATAGATTATCAAGGAACACCCATCAAGTACTTAATATCAGCTCCTACTATGAGGGTACCCATGGATGTATCAGACAGTGTCAATGCATACGTAGCATTGAGAGCTACAAATAAATAAATAAATAAATAAATAAATAAATAAATAAATAAATAAATAAATAAATAAATAAATAAATAAATAAATAAATAAATAAATAAATAGATAAATAAATAAATGAATAAGTAAATAGATAAATAGATAAATAAATAAATAAGTAAATCACAAATAGATAAATATTTCAAATTGATTGATTAATTGATTAATTAATTCATTAATTTATAACCAAGGAACACCCATCAAGTACTTAATATCAGCCCCTACTATGAGGGTACCAGTGGATATATCAGACAATGTCAATGCTTACCTAGCATTCAGAGCTGTTGTTTTAGCAGGTAAATCAATCAATCAATCAATCAATCAATCAATCAATCAATCAATCAATCAATCAATCAGTCAATCAATTTATATCAGGGCACCCGATTAATTCACTACTGGTAACACTTGTTTCTCCACAAGTAACCAAATTCAAGACAAAACCTTCCAGCTGGGAGATACACTCCAGCTGGTGTATAATATGTTGTTTCTTGGGGCATTTTGACTTCTCCCAATCATGTCAATGCCCTGTAATGTTTGATCATACTGTTTACTATCGTTTTGAATTTGTTTTCTGTTTCCACCTGTTTTGACATGTAGTCCAAAAGCACAATGCCAACGTCAGCAAGACGGGTCTTCTTCCCATATCCAGTGTCCTCTGCCCAGGATTAGCCACAAATGTAGGAAGAATGGTTCCTAAGAAATGTGCAAAACAGGTAAATTAAGAAATCAGTTACTGGCTTCACTTACAATACTCATTTTGCGGTCCTGTTACTTAAAACTCTAACTTCAGTCATTTTCTGTATTTTGTGTGTGTGTATATTTTGCTTGTTGTTCGCTACCAGAGGGAAGAAGGGTTGATTTCACAGAATTGGAATCAATGTACAGTGTACTCCCATTATAACGGACACGGTTATTGCAAAATTCCTGTTACAACAAAGGAAAAATTCAGGTCCCAAATCATTATCTATATCTCTTTATATACTTTATGTTCTCTTTATTATCTCTTTATATACTTATGTTCGGTTATAACGAAATTTCAATACAACAAAAGAAAACTGCCGGTCCCAAGGACTTTGTAATAAAGGGGGTCACCTGTATTGAAATATAAAATCAAAATATTTGTTTTAAATACAATTAGAATACTTATGATAAATCATACAAAAATGTTTGATTTTAATTTCTTTTTAACAAAATAATGGAAAAAATAAAATCTTGATTATTGTCATTATTTTTCTGTCATTATTGTCACATAACCAATTGTTTTTTTGTTTATTTAAATTTGAAACAAAGCTTAAACAGATTAAAAATCAAATCTTGATTTTTTTTCTTCATTTTTTTCTACCATTACTGTCACATAACTAGTGTATTTCTTTTTTCATATGAAATCATTATTTTGTTTTTTATAACTGATGTGAATTTCAATTTAAATCAATGATTTGTATCACTTGATCTAAACCCATCAACCCTGATGCCACTGAAACTGAATATCATTTGCATAATTTGGTTATTTACATAAATTCTCTTCCCTGCAGATGAGATGTGCATATGACATATATGAGCTAAAACAAACAGAATATCTTCACAATCCTGAAAGTCTGGGAAGTGTATGGGAACATCATTTGTATATGGCATCATCAGTAAGTACATGTAGATGGAGCATGTTACCATTGCCAAGTTTGATGAAATTAAAAGTGAATTTTACTGCAATAACTTATAACATATGACATTGTGGCTGTTTAATTCAACACATTTTCAAACTTTGATATCTGAGCTACCAGTAGCACTTGAATGAACAAATAAGCACCCTAGAATAAAAAAACTTTGCTGTCATTGGCAAGATACATGTATGTATGTTTGGATTATCCAACCGGATACCGACTTTCAAAAGGTAAACCCAGTTATGAATTTGTCGTTGCGGTTATTGTGAAGTGTGTGTGAAAAGTTCATAAGATCACCTCACTCAGCTCTCAAGTGCAGTTGGTATATTATGGAAGGTCATTAGGACTTACTGGGGGAGAAAGTTTGACCTCTGGGAGTTCAAAGTATGCAATAGGTTAGAGGGGGGGGCAAGGTTTAATGGCGAGTCTTGTCAATTTAGAAAGGAAAGAACATACATTTTTCCCCTTGTGAACTCTAGTGCATGCCAAGTACATACAGGATTGTAACTCTTTATTTGTCAGTGGGGATTATCCAACATCAATAGCGAATACAAATATTATGACAAGCAATCTGTTTATTTAGGTCATTCGAAACTGTTCGGATATTGAAGTCCGGTTTCCGGATAGTAAAATAACCTTAAAGATACAACACTAATTGTAACGCAGCAGTATATATGGGGAATCATGTGCATGGCAAAAGTAGGTACTCACAGATTTTCACTCTTTATAAAGCACTACATGATTGCTATGAAATATAATTTCAGACCTTCATTGATAGACCTTATCAGAGACTCTTATAGCACGGAGAATTGTATAGCTCTGATTTTTATGCCTCCGTACCGAAGGTCACTGAAGCATTGTGGTTTGGGGTTGTCCGTCTGTTCCATTCTCATTACCATGTTAACTTAAGAACCAGTGATAGAATTTTTATAAATCTTTGATCAACGATGCTCTATGATGCTACAATGAACTGATTAGCATTTTGAGTTGAAAAGTCGACAGGTCAAAGGTCACAGGGCCTAATACATATACATGATATGAGCTTGTTATCACTATAAATCAAAGAATGGCTTACTGAACTTTGATGCAGTCAAATTTGCTGTATTTTTTTTTCTTCACATTTGTTCTTATTTTCCATCTTTTTTCTTCTCTTCTTCTGCAGGAAGACTATGGAGAATTCACGTTTGTAGAAGACAGCTGAAGCAGGGACAATGGATTCAGTGTTGAGCGCTGACGTCATTAAATCTCAGCTCCCATTTCCCACAATGCATCATCCCCTGTATAGCGCCCTCGGCCATCCTTGCTCACCACCACCCCTTGTACTACTTCGGACTACTATGTATATAAAACCTGATTGGTTATGTATATTTTCATCAATCTGTAAACACACGGCAATATCCGAGGATTGGCATGTTTATGTCATAGAGGACCTTATGAAATTATCCGCATCAACTCCCAGATGAAGATACGGGTAGTTTGCAAACATCGTTACTGCTCCTGTACTGATTTCTTGTATGTTTGTAATATTGACACTTTGCCAAGTTGTATCTATCAAGTCGTTATAATCTCTACTGTCGTTTTTGGTACTCAATTTGGAAAATTATGTGGTGGCTTTCATGCAGCTTAACCCGTGTTATACAGTGCATCCCAGAAAAAAACAGAACCTTAAAACAAAATCTTATTGTGCAGAAGCAATGGGGTGTATTATTGGAAACCCATGTTCAAATTAACCATGACTTATGCTCTTTCAAATGATGCATTAAGCAAAGTTTTTCATTCATGCATCTCTGAGTACCATTTGCTACACTTTTTGGCTTTGACAGTGTGCACGGCATTTGTTCATCTCTTTCTGTTCCTGATGTGCCAAAAAATGTTAGCAAATGGTTTTTGACATTAAATTGTCAAAGTCACGGTACCAAGAGATGCATGAATAAATAGGTTTTTGCTTGATATGTCATTTGAAAGAGCATAAGTCAAAGTTTATTTTGAACATGTTTGTTTAAAGTGATAGGCTAACATTGTGGAGCTTCAATTTAAAAAATTGTCAAACTTTGATATCTGAGCTACATAGTAGTTTTCAAATGGACAAATAAACACCCTAGAATACAAAAGTTTGGAAAGTTACACTGCCAATGGTAAGTTATGCGTGAATAAACAATTACAACTCGGAGCGAGTTTTAATAGCCTAGGTGTACACACAGTAAGTCTATGGGAGGAAATGGGCAGCTGAATCTGGTCAACTTACGATTTTCACTTTTTTAAAGCACTAAATAATCATTTTGAAATGCAATTTTTTCAGGGCTTCATTTTTAGACCTCATCAAACACACTGGTAGCATGGGGAATCATGTGGCTTGGATTTTTTTAACTGTGGTAAATGTTAACCAATACCTTTAATCAAACGCCCCATTGCTTCCGCAAAATGTTTTAGGGTTCTGTTTTTTTTGGGACGCAATGTATCGCCATCGCACAAATGGAAAACAGAATAATATTTCTTGTTGATGTATGCTCCAGAAGGATATATATAGTGTAAGGTTACTTCATCGGTATGATTTGCTTTTTCATCAGCTGTAGAATTCTGCTGCCTTTCTGTACAAAATTTAGAAGGAGATGAAATGCTCATTTTGTTACATTTCTCTTTAACCCATTGGAGACTAAGGACAAGATTTCTTGGGCTGGGGTCTATGGAGAATGCATGTTATATTGAAATCAGATTGTCTCCAATGGGTTAAAAATATAGGATTTTGGTACAAAAATAATGTAAGTTCTGAGGTATGTGGCAAATATATGTGTCTGAGATGGCAAATGCATTTTATGTTTAGCTCTTAAATCATTGGGTCAAAATATATATATTAATTTTGATTTTATTCTTACGTTAGCTATTCAAGAATAAAGAAAGAAAAACAACTTTTTTCAAATGCAAAATGTAAGTATTTAAAGAAGCACAAAAGGTAATCATGCTGAAGATAAATTTAAAATGTGTGTACAAAGAAGGTGTGCCCCTTAGCAGAGAATGTAACTGATTAACTAGTAGGTGGACTCGTAATCGTATCAATAAAGGTAAAACAGGGTATATCGCTAAATAAAAAAAGACAGTTATGCTGAAGCATGCAGATATAAACATTGGTCCGTATTCATCATGGAGATAGAAAGAGAATGAGTTGGCACTCAATCAATTCTTGCCCCGAAGCAGTTGTTTCATCAATCATCACCCGGTTATCCGAGATGAGCATCTCGATGAAAAACAAAACAACCCTTAGGTAACAAGGTCAACACGACTGTGAAATCGACTGCGGCACTGCCCTTTTGATAATGGATCCTTGGTGCTTGAATTTTAAACATTTAAATTTGTAGTTGAAATTTTTCTTTTGGAATTAAATACATTTTCAATGCATGTGTTGTTGATATAAAGAGCTTGCCAGAGGGTAGGGCCCTGGGAATGGGGATACCCTGAAGACTGAGGGTCTGATAGACTAATTATTGAATGGGTCCGATAGAACAGTTTTTGAATGGGTTTGATAGACCAATTATCAAATGGGTCTGATAGACCAACTCGTTGTGTACCTGGCAGAAAGTTGTTAGCAAATGCTCTCAGCAAAAGGGCATTAAAGGGGAATGAAACCCAGACATCTTACTGAATTCAGAGAGTACAGAACAATGCAAGATGGAAAATAGTGAAAGTTTGAGCAAATTTGGTTGAACGGTTCAAGAGTTATGATTGTTAAAAGTTTATTTAATCCTTTGTTATGGAGGATCCTTAAATTGGCAACTCTACCCACTTTTCAGATGAAAGTGTGGAGTACTTCCCATTGGATTTGTACACAAATTTTCAATAATTTGCAGTTTTCTGAAGTGTCAGTTGAGAAAGTATCTAAATTCTTTCAGAAAAACAGGTAGAATAATTTTTGCTATTACATACTTGCACAACAAGTAAAAACAAATCAGATTTTTGATAAAAAGTGAGAATAAGTGAAAATTTGTGTACAAAACCAATGGAGAGTTCTCCACACTTTCATCTAAAAAGCTGGGGGAGTTGCCAATTTAACAATCCTCCAAAACAAGGATCAAATAAACTTTGAACAAACATAGCTCTTGAAGCGTTCAACCGAATTTGTTCAAACTTTCACTATTTCCTTCTTGTATTGTTCTGTAATCTTTGAATGCAGGAATGTGTCTGGGTTTCATTCCCCTTTAACAGTAAATTGCCTCTAAATCGCAAAAAAGAAACCTATTCCATATTACTGGCTAACATACTGATAGAAGGGCCGAAAAAGCACAATACTTTGATTCCATGTGAAATAAGACAACGGTTTTCATGTTACAAGCAATTTACTGTTAATGCCCTTTTGCTTAGAGCATTTGCTAACGACTTTCTGCCAGGCGCACGACGAATCATCGAATGGGTCCGATAGACCAGTTTTGAAGGGGTCCGATAGACCAATTGTCTGTGGAACCCTTTTGTTAATCATTTTGTCGGACCCTTTTTGATTATCGTTTATCGGACCCATTCGATAATCGGTCCTTCGGACGTGGTTATTGGACTCTCGGTTTATAAGACCCTTGGTCTATCAGACCCTCGGTCTATCAACTCTAGGTCTGTTAGACTGTTGGACCCTTGGTCAATTGGATCCTTGGTAAGTCGTACCCTTGGTCTATCAGACTGTAAACCATGGGAATGATTTGAGGGGAGGTGGGGGTGGTGGTTGCTGACATCTTGCATATACATAGTGATATCTACTTGCTGATGGATTGATAATCATGAAATGCCATTCATAAATACATGTTGATTTGGTGTTGTAATTGTTTTCTGTCTGCTGAAAAATATGGTTTGTACTCTCATTTGTACTTGTATGCATTTTATGTACACAGGTTCGCAGGTCTGCATACTAGTTTGTGATGGATTCTTGTGATGGCCATGGCACATTACAGACAGTAGTCCTTAACCCTTCAAATACTGGTACATATATAAACCTGTTGGCAAGGGTGTCAACAGCTTCTTAAAAACAAAGAACCATTGGGTCTCCTTGTTGAGGGAGCAGATCAACGTAAGGTCGGGGGGGGGGGGGTTGGGGTTGGGAGTTGTGCTTTAAACTTGCAATATAGAGTGTATAAAAATAATCATGTTATTTGGGGCATTATTATAATGCAGTTGACTCACGTCAGGGTTGGCAATTTCCCGGGAAATTCAGGTATTTCCCACCTGGGCGGGAAATACTTGGAAATACCGGGAAATGCTAGGAAGTACTCAAGATGTATAGGGAGGTACAGGGAAATGCTAGAAAATACTTGGCAAATGCCTGGGCAATATCTAAACATATTCATGAAGTATATTTTGTAATATTTCCTTGCATTTCCAACTATTTCCTATTTTCCTAAAAAAGTTTTCGAGGCGGTATTTACCGTATTTACCGCCAGTATTTCCCACTCCGGCCAACCCTGACTCATGCAGTAAAAAGCCTACATTTGTGATTTGGTACAATAGTCCATGAATGAATATATATATAATTACAGGGCTACGAGGTGTATGAGAGCTGAGAGTGCAAGTAGCTTCAAATAATTAATGCTGTGTCCGAGGCCGGCCTCCGGGCCAATTTCTGGTGGCCTCGGTCTCGGACTCGATCCAAGTCATGTGTACACACCTTATGGAAAAGTTGTGTTTTTGGGTCGTCTGGGATACAACACTGCAACTACGATGACAGAAAAGAGGAAGAATGCACATTACAAAGTTGCCAATGTCCAGGGATGTAGTCGAGGCCGGCCGTTCTGAGTCACGAGGCCGCTGGAAAAATATTTTTCCCATAGACTTTGTACATGTGACTCGGTCCGAGGCCAAGGCCAAGGCCGGCAAAATCCGGCCTCGACTTCATCCCTGCCAATGTCAGTAAATCCGTTTGCGTGAAACTCCCATAGGCCAGTGATATAAGTGAGAGGTCCCAATGCGTCAAATCAATAGAAATGTATGGGAAATCAAACAAAATTTTGGCATGAGAAAGGGCCAAAATGTGCGAGTCTCGCGCTCATTGCGTGGGAGTTGGCAGCCGTGTCTTTATTGCCCCAAAAGTGGGGTCCTTCCCCCCCCCCATCCACCTGGCTGTTGATGTTCATACCTGGTGGTTTGCATTATCCGTAGTAGAGTTCACTTCCGTTGTAACGAGCACGGTTATAACAAAATTCCTGTTACAATGAAGTAAAATTCCGATCACAAAATTATATGTATATCTTTATATGTTTTAACTGTTCGTTTGTAACGAAACTTTGATACAACAAAAGAAAACTGCCAGTCCAGAGGACTTCATTATAACGGGAGTTGCCTTGCAGCTTCAGTGAAAAGTAAGAAGACAGATGTGTGAGTAACTCTTAGTGTGTGGAGCATTTTCAAAGTGTCCCAGCAGTGACCGTTTTTAAAGCCTGAACTTCAAACATGTGTAACTTTATACATAAGCATGGTGGGGAAATGTGTAAAAAAAAGTAATGTAGACAAAAGTATACTCTTTCTAAGAAGAAATGAAATTTACATTGCAATATATTGTAGAGATACAAATCTTGTGAAGATTTTTTTGTTTTTTGATCAATAAATGTCCAGAAATGTATAGCACTTGAGTATGTGTTTTGCTATTGCACACACAGTCACACACACACACACAC
>JZLH01S0006380.1:0-14160 GCA_001188425.1 Eucidaris tribuloides | reverse complement strand
CAGTGTCTGTGTGTTTGTCTGTGTGTGAGTCTGTGTGTGTGTGTATTTGTATGTGTATGTGCGTTTGGCTGTGTGTGAGTGTGTTTGTGTGTCTGTATGTGTTTGTTTGGGTCTGTTTTTGTCTGTGTGTGAGTGTGTGTGTATCTGTATGTGTCTGTGTGTCCGTGTGTGTCTGTGTGTCTGCCTGTATGTTCATGTTTGTGGGTCTGCGTGTTTGTGTTTTTAATTATGTGTCTGTGTCTGTGTCTGTGTGGGTATGTGTCTCTCTTTGTGTGTATGTATACATCTATGCATACTGTGTGTCCATGTGTGTATGTTTTATGTCTTTGTGTATGAATGACACAGACATATACAAACACATAGAAACATGAAGCCACACAAATAGACACACAAGAGACCCACCGACCACACACAGACAAACACACAGAACAGCAATGCGCACATAAGAACACGAGACACTACAGAACAAATAGACACCACAGAGAAGACACATACAAACACAGACACATACAGAGATCAAAAACACATAGACACCACAAACAGAACACGAATTGACACATACATACACATAAACAGCACACAAACAGCACATACACACACAAACGAACATACATTCATAAAACAGACACACAATCACAACAGACACACAATTAGACATACAATCACACAATACACACAAACAACACATACAGACAGACACACACACAACACACATACACATAATGCATACAAACAGACACAACGCCACTTACAAGCAAATCAGTAATATACAGACAGCACAAACAGCAACAGACATATTCAGACTAGACACAGATCCAGACACATTTCACACAAAGTGCACAACAGAGCATGACACATGCAGACACACAAACACACATACACATACAGACACAAAACAGAAAGCATACAGCACACATAGACAAACACGCATACACACAAACAGACACATACTCCAAAATACAACCAAACAGACACATACAGACAGACAGACACACACACAGACAAAACTAGACACATGTAGACACAATAAACACATAAGCAGACACACATACACAAACAGACACATACAGACCACAACATACACGAGACACATATAGACGCAATAGACATCACATCCACACATACACACAAACAGACCACACACAGTTACAACAGAAACACACAGACATACACACAGACACACAGACACAAATAGACACGCAAACATACACATAACAGAGACCACAGATTACACACACAGACACACTGACAACCAATGCAGACACATATAGACACACATAACCAGACACATAGACAGACACATTTCAGACACATACAAACACACAAACAGAACACATACAGACCTACACATGCAGCACATCAAGTACAAACATAGCAGACACATATAGAACAGAAACAGACACATATACATACAAACACACGAACACAATACTGACATACACCCACATACCCACAAACAATTAAAATTGATTTGTCAGCTGGCGACAATCTGTGGCCGTCACTCCCGGGCACAAATTGTCGCACGCGACAATTGTGCCGGTGAGTCGACAATTTGTGCCGTCAGGTTTTTCACGAAATCGTCAACAAATTGTCGCGCGACAAATTGTGACGCGCGACAATTGTGGCCGCAAACAAATGGTTGATCAGGCAAAATAGAGCAAAATACATTATGGTAATTGACAGCGTAACAATAACGTTGGATTTCATTTGCCAGAATAATAATTTTATGTAAATAGGCCTGTAATCAATATGAATGAGAACATAATGTCGACAATTGACAACTTCACCCGCAATATTTTATTCAATAAACAATTTATTACAGTATGTTATATAACATTGTGAAGCTTCAAATTAAAAAAAAAAAATCAAATTTTGCTATCTGAGCTACATAGTAGTTTTTGCATGGACAAATAAACACCTTAGAATACAAAAGTTTGGAAATTTATGCTGCCATTGGCAAGATATTAATGAATAAACAATTAGTACTCGAGCCGAGTACAAAATAGCCTAGATCTACACACAGTAAGTCTATGTGAGGAAATGGGTAGTTGAATCCGGTCAACTTACGATTTTCATTTTTTTAAAGCAGTAGATAATAATTTTGAAATATTTCAGGGCTTCATTTTTTGACCTTATCAAAAACACTGGTAGCATGAGGAATCACGTAGCTTAGATTTTTTTTTTTAACGGGAAACAATGTTATACAATAATTCATACTCTTTCATTTCATATATTGTGTTGTAATAACGCCATGCATGACTGAATAAAACTTACTTTAAAAGGGTTATGTAAAACGTACTTTTCGCACAAGAGTAATCTGATTCTCAGACCCTACTCGCTGCCACCTGGGCCCGCCCAGCCCGATGTTCTTAAAGTGCCTAGTCTTTATTACTAGACATACTAGTTTGATTGTACAAGGAGAAAAAAATGAATACGGCCTGTAAAACAGGCTACACAAGAGTAGAAAGTATTGTAAAAAACGAGGCAAAAGAATTAAACAGTTACAACAAGTGAAATTTCTTGATTATTTGAACAGACATGGGGGTCATGTGCAAGGATATCGGGGATTATTTTGGACACTCAACTTTTTTTTACTCTTGTAAGCAAAGTACTTATTACATGAACCTTTTAAAGTAAGTTTTATTCAACCATGCATGACGTTATCACAACATATTTTGAATCAAATGAAAGAGTATGAATTAACGTTAAATGAAATATTGAGGGTGGAATTTGGGTTCCGCTGTTTTTATAAACACTCTGTATAAGCAGGTATGAACATACATGGCGTACTGCATAACTATATTGAGGTTGGCATGATCACTGAGACAACAGCTGCCCACGGGCTGAAAAAACCTTCATTATGGATTAACAGGTTCCCTGATTGACAGGTATAAGACAAACGGGAAATAACCATTTATTTCCAGTCCATTTATAACTCCCCTTGAAATTAAATTGACATCGTTTGTTTATTAACAGTTGTAAATACCATTTCAATTATTTTAATTCGCTGATTATTTAAGGTCAATCTATTGTTTTGCTGCTCTCCTGCATATATTCCGTCTGGCTGCTTAGATTACATTGTTTAACTCTATTAGAACAACGTCACCCCAGATCCGGAGTGAAAAAAATATAACAAAAAATAGAAGAAAATTAACTCCATGGCTGAAGAGGGCTGGGATGCTGGAGTTGTCCATGCCTTCCAACTACCACCAATTTTTCTTGTGATTTTGAGGTAAATTTTGATTTTGAATTGTTTTGGAATAGATCCACTGGTTCTAAACACTTTCAGTGAAGTCCCCTTATCACTCTATAACAACAACAACAACAACAACAACAACAACAACAACAACAACAACAACAACAACAAGAACAGCAACAGCAGCAGCAGCAGCAGCAGCAACGATAACAACAAGAACAACAGTAGCAGTGACACATTAACAACACCAACAACGATAGCAACAACATTAACAACAACAATAACATTAACAACAACAACAACAACAACAACAACAACAACAACAACAACAACAACAACAACAACAACAACACCATAACGACACCAACAACAATAATAGGTGAACCTCCCCCTCCCCGTAAACAAAATTGTGATACGCCATTATGCGATGTTATCTGGGCGCATGACTTGTATACAGGAAGGAGTTGGAAAATGTTTTGGAGACTCCGTCGCCTGTACATGTTTGCCCTTCCTCCTATTTGTATCTTGGCAATAAACAGTTTACATGAAGTGAATTACTTCGAGCTATTACGTCTTATGACTGACACATGTAATCTACGATGTATTGACTCATGAAAGAAGATAAACATACCCATTTATGGTGTTAATACATATAAAAATGCACACTACAATAGAAAAAAAACAACAACAGGTTCATTAAGCAACATTTTTGACACATTTTGTGGACCACTGTCACCTTTTATAATACTTTTCAAAAATATTGTAAAAATAGCACCAATTTGTGCAAAAATAACTATTAAGATGTAAGAAAAACACACAATCATTCAAAACAAGACAACAAATGAACAATTCAGATTTATGAGTAGACAACACCTTGAGGGTTAAAATTATGTTTGAACTATTTAATCTATATAATATCAAAGACCGTAACAGCAAAGAGTAGCTTGTTTGTTAAATGATAACGCTACACTCTTTAATTTTGTTATCACCAGCATTAGTGAATATGCTGGACCAACATTCTTGAGAGCTACAGGAAATTAAATGATGGCAAATAGTTTATGTGAAACAGTCATATTTAGGACAAAAAAATTAATTATTATATATTAAACACTGACAGAAATGCTATCACAAAAATAAACCTTACTACACTCTGCATGATATGTCTCTTTAGAAATTGTGTTCACTTTAATTGCGTATTCATGGAAAGGTGATCATTGCATTTTTAATTGTATTATTATTTTGTCATCTTCGTTATTTGATTGCTATTGTGTTTACTTATGTGGAAAATAAATGAAATGAAATGGAATGTAATGAAATGAAATGTACTGTAATTTGACAGCAGCTCGTTTGGTAAACATACTGTGCGATATATCATTATATTGCTGCATTTATTTTATACTCTACTGTGAATGTTACAGTAATTCACTGGCTACCCTGCTGCTATGCTTTACCGTAAAATTTCACAGCAGGTCAGCTCTTCTTACAGTGATAGGCCTGAATTCACGTTTCAACTTTTCAATATTATAGGCCTACAGCTAGTTTTGACGCGGTAGGTTCTCTTTAGACTGTCGTTGTCCATAAAAGTTGACATTTACAGCAAATGTGCCCAAAATGCCAAAAATAAGGGGTCTTCATCGGGGCCAGATGTTAACTGGTTTCCGCTGGCTTCCGGCGAACGGTCAAGATTCAAGATCGTTGAAATGTTTAATAAAATTGCTTCGTTAAAGTATTCACAGATTTTGAGGAGCCACTACCACGCGAACCCCGCCAACGCGATCAACATCAATTTATCAAACTAAATTATTGATCTCCTCTCGTAACAATCTGCCTCATCATGTCGCAAGTAAATAATGCAGTATTATGTTAGTTACATGTATATATTCACATTTTTGAAATGGCTTTTGGTTATATTGGAACAAATACCGATCATTCAAAATTGTCAAGAATATACAAAAGTTCAGTTCTTTAAGTTAAATCACTTTATTTCCATCAAATAAACAAAAGGTAATACATATTACAAAGCGTTCATTTTCATAAAGCATTCATTTACATATTTTTTTAATTTCAATTTGTAAGAAATGATACAAACTAATTCATGAAGCATATTACAGTCAAGGTATATAACAAATTGAATGATATAGAAACAATGTTTTATAGGCTTAACAAAAGAAACTGGTGGATACGAGTGATCAAAAAAGGAAAGGTCGTAAGACATGTATCACCAGGGAAGATAAGGAAAGGTCCAAGTTTAGTTGGTATATTTTTGGTTTAGTCTACAAATGTAAACCCCATCCGAAGCTTGTGTACAAACTCACAAAACAACTCGCGGTGTAACATGTTGTCATGGTTGTGAAAATAGAGTTAAAGACACTATATAACATTCTGGAAGACCCGTTTAAAAAATTGTTAAACTGAACACAAAAGTTCAGACAGTTATGCTGTCACTTGTAAGATATGTACAAATAAAAATTGACACATGTGTAATTCTCTGCCGATGAAAACTCTGCAACACAGCAGTAACGGGGGAAACTGAAATGGTCTTTCAATGGATATTTAAGCACTTAATGGTCATTTTGAACTGTAATTTTTCAGGGCTTCATTTTTAGACCTTTCACACGAGGAGCATGGGGAATCATGTAGCTCTTATTTTTTTTAACGAAGTTATTATACAATGCCTTTAAGTCTATACATGGCTCTGACGCGCTTCGCGCACCGGAAGTCCATGTTTAATGTTATTCAGAGTCTGAACAACAGACTACGTAATTATGACCAGGCCAGCGAAAAGTTCTTAAAGGTATTAGCTAACATTTACCACATTAAAAAAAAATCTGAGCTACATGATTGCCCATGCTACCATTGTCTTTGATAAGGTCTAAAAATGACCCCCTGAAAAAACTGTATTTCAAAATGATTATTTAGTGCTTTAAAAAAGTGAAAATCGTAAGTTGATCGGATTCACCTGCCCATTTTCTCCCATAGACTTACTGTGTGTACACCTACGCTATTTAAACTCGCCCCGAGTTTTAATTGTTTATTCATGCATAACTCGCCATTGGCAGTGTAACTTTCCAAACTTGTATATTCTAGGGTGTTTATTTGTCCATATGAACACTACTATGTAGTTCAGATATAAAAATTTGACAATTTTTTAAATTGGAGCTCCACAATGTTAGCCTATCACTTTAAGATCATGAAGCAATATGCCATTTGCGCTTAAAGACACTAGGCCTATATAACCGGAAGATCCGTTTAAAAGATTGTCAAACTTTGCTATCTGACATAGGCTATCTGACAGTGTTTGAATGGACAAATAAACACCGTTATGCTGTCATTTGTAAAATACGTACAAATAAAAATTGGCAAATAAATTATTCTCGGCCGATGAAAATTCTGCAACACAGCAGTCTATGGGGAAACAATGGTCTCTCAATGATTTTTACTTCTTAAAACACTTAAGATAATTCTGAACTGTATTTTCTTTTCAGGGCTTCATTTTTAGACCTTATCAAAGACACTCGTAGCATGGGGAATCATGTAGTTCACGCTTTTTAAAATGGAAATATTGTTATGCCTTTAAAAGGAAATGGCAAGATTGGAAGTAGTCCACAATTTATTACACAATGTTCCCAGAATCAATTGTGTATTAAGTTTCTGCTGAGAAAATTTCATAGTCATACATTTCCTCTTGTACAATTATTATAAGAATAATATGCAGTTGTGAAATTTGTTGTGTAACTGTCTGCGATCAGTTTCTATCGGGGCCAGAGATGAATCCAGTATGGGTTAATTAATGCTTGTTTCTCCTCAAGTAAACAAATTGAAGACAAATCCTTCTAGCCTGAATATATACTCTAGTCAGTGTATTTATTGGTATATGTGTCAACTTTTTTGGTTCTTGAAGTATTTTCGACTTTCCCCAATCATTTCTCTATACCCTATAACTGCTTGATATGCCCCTTTATAGCCGACGCCGGGGGCGGTACCGCGCGAGCCAGTAGGTGGGCGTGGACGGCATTTATGATGCAGAAATATCATTTACATCTTTATATTCACAAATACTCATAGTAGTATTGACATTATGAAAGCACAACAACTTGAAAGTTGGTCTTATTTTATGTCAGGAAAATATAATGACAACGTTGGTCTAAAGATGGAAGTGTTCTCGATTTTTTCCTTCTCAATTAAAGAGATTTAACTTTAATTTTGGATTTTTTTTACGCTAAACCTCATAGTAGATCGTTTACCTTATTAGAATGGAATAGCGGTCACCCTTATTGACGAAATAATAAGCGAATTTTGCAAAAATCGTTAATGGGGTGATATAATATCAGCCGTTTTCCTCGTCTAGTCTTTATGTATCGTACCATAATATCAGTGCATATTTATGCATATATCAGCTTGTATTTTAAGTCAAGTTCTTCACGATTTTTCCGAAGATAAACGAAGCATCAATTTTTGTGATCGAAACGGGAATTTGTGCCTTGTACGGTGTACGTCTACTTCATACCTTATCCGTCTGTGCATGCATCTTTCTCTGCCTTTCACATTCCATCATTTTACAATTATTATGAAAAGGTGAATATGGAAAACTCAATTTACCGTTGCATTTTTGAAAAGGTGAAGATAAGACGTCATTCTCGCAAGGCACGCCCTCCAATTTGTAAGGTCACTGGTTTATGATACCCCCGTCCTTTGTAAATATCCGTGGGGTCAAAGGTCAATCTTGAAGTATCCAAGGTGCGCCATGATATCGGGTGTCACTGCATACGACGATTGTTTACAATTCGTCGATTCCGAGCAAAAAGGACTTATACTGTAATAGCGGCATTTGGTAGAAATTTCGTTATTGCACAGTGTGTTGCATATTCTGATATCATAATAGGCGGGAAAATGACGGACCAATGATTTGATGTGTTCACACGACTAACTTTACTTTGGTTGTAATATAGGACAAACACAGGAAATTCAAGACAAATCCTTTCAGCCTTGAATATACCCCGTGTATGTAGTGGTATATTTGAACTCATTTGGTTCTTAAGGCATTTTTTTTTACTTCAGTGCCCTTTAGCACCATCCCTGAGTAGAGTGAATAAGAGAACGTTTGAAACCCTTTACAGTCGATTATCGAAAAAAAATGCATCACGTAGGCCTAAACCCTTTTTGTGCGAAGCTGAAGATTTTTTTTTTTTAATCAGAAATAATGATTCTGAGATGCTTGTTTTCCATCGCCGTAATTGATTAGGAGGAAAATGTGTATGGGTTTTAAGTATGCGAGAGGTTATGTTATCATCAGTAAGTCATAAAAGGATGTTCGATAGATGTTTAATAAAATGAGACAATTTCTTTCATTTCACGGTATAGGGTATCGTCGTTGGTTGTCACGGTCTCGTATGAAGAGTGGATTCTGATCGAAAGTTTTCTACGATGGAAGATAAACTTATTATGAAGTAAAGTTAAATATCGTTGAATTGTTCTAGCCCGTGTTCTACTGTACCTTCGGTGACTTAAAACCACAGGCTAACAATGACCACAGTTAAAAAAAAGATGTGAGCTGCATAATCCTCCATGCTCCAAGTGTCTTTGATAAGGTCTAAAAAGGAAGTCCTGAAAAATTGCATTTCAAAATGATGATTTAGTACTTTAAAAAAGTGAAAATCTGCAAGCATTCAAATTGACCGGATTTACCTGCCCATTTCTTCCCATAGACTTACTGTGTGCAGATCTAGGCTATTTTACCATCCACCGGAGTAGAAATTGTTTATTCAGGCAAACCTTGCCATTCGCAGCATAAATTTCCAAACTTTTGTATTCTATGGTGTTTATTTGTCCATTTGAACACTACTATGTAGCTAAGATATCAAAGTTTGACATTTTGTTTTTAATTGAAGCTCCACAATGTTAGCCTGTGCCTTTAAAATGACAACGAGAACTAGGTGAAAAGACAAACTGATACTTTCACCTGCTACGAGGCATTGTAGAAAGTATAGGTTTTCATAAACAAATTGAAACAGCGAATTTTACGGCCACTGTGTTTTATAGTATTTTGTTATAAAGGTGGTATCCCAAGTAATTCTAAAAAGATTTTCAGGATGTTTGTGTGTGCGAAAATACTTATTGAGAAAGTCGTTGATAAGAAAAAGATTAAAGTTTGACTCATGACAAGGTAGTATAAACATGATAAACAGAAAAAAAAAATCGACTGGAAAACCCAAAATTGAGGACCAGGCAGAAGAATGCTTGATAGACGCGAACCATATATATCTTGGTAACCCTACTCCAGAGGTATTTTGTTGCTTGCTTACTTTTTAAATGACTGGTTTGGAGGAGGGAGGGGTGGGCTCTGTTCCATGATTTATATATAGGTAAATGTTTACTCAGGAGAGTATTTTCATCGTACTAGTTTTACCCGCTTCATGCATCGTAGTATTATTATTTATGATCCCATACCGACGGCCTCTTGAGCGGGAAACCTCTTTCATGTTTATGCAAGCGCTTATACTGGTATTGGTCATTTTGACCGTCGTCCACGAGAAAAAGAACGTGAAATCTGATGAGTTCTTGACAGATCGTGGACCCGACCTACTTTTAAACTTGATTGAACAATGTTGTAAATCTGTCCTGAGGATTGAAGGGGGTGGGTTGGGTGGGCTGGGGGTGGGTGGGTTGTCCCGGTCAATCACGGAGATTTCTCGCACGACACACTAGTTTTATGAACAAAAATTTGATCTCTCGAACACGATGTATAGGGTGTTTAGGAAATATTTCCGATTGCATTTATATAGAAGATGTTTTCGTTATCTCTACAACAAAACTTCGAAATAAAGAGTCCAATATGTTCATTTTTATGACGAAACTTCGAAACAAAGACATTTTGCATTTGTCTTGACAAGTGTGTGTGTGTGTGTGTGCGCGCGCGCGCGCGTGTGTGTGTGTGTGTTGTGTGTGTGTGTGTGTGGTGGGGGGGGGTGTACAGCCCATCCCTTCCCCCAAAGTGAGGAATGGATACCACTAACTCCCGAGATTTTCACCCGTGTCTTAGAAAAAATTACGACGCGTACGATGCAGAAAAATTGCTTTCGAACAATAAAGAAGTTATTTCATACTATTTGTAAGATTATGTTTTTGTTTGTTTGTTTATTTGCAGAGCGTCGAAAGCCGAGAATGCATCACGCCACCGCTACACCCGAACTGATCAACCAAACCAAAGCCGCGATCCAACAACTAAAAAACAGCGAGTATTTTCTGTTCAGCGATTTCATTGGTCCGTCCAGTGACAGCCACTGCATCCTTCCCGATCTGCACGCACCACTCCGCACGTGCAAAGACGACGTGAGATGGAAATGCAACCTGGCGCCAACGTTTACAACTTTTATTCCAGAGAAGAGGTAAGCAGTCTCGAGGCTGCCACTCGGAGGGGAAACCCCCTACCGTAGGCTATTTTAGTCAACTGTAGGTTGTAGGGGATACGTAGAGGGAAAAGGGGAAAAGTAGATTTTTTTTTAATATAATTTGTAGGGGGTGTAGGGTTTTTGACAATTTTCAGAAATAATCTTAAACTCCCAAGGATTTCAAAAAATTTCCGTATACATTCGTCTATTTTGTCCATCTCCGGTGTAGAAATCGTGATCAACTAAGATTTTTTGTAGGGGAAAACTTTCCTTCGTCGGGGAAAAGTGGATTTTTGAAGGGGAAAACATACGTTGGTACGGGAAAATTGGGTTATTGAGGCGTAGGGGAAAAGTGTTGTCCGTGGGGGAAAATATGCATGAGGCGCAGGGGAAAAGTGTTGTCCGTAGGGGAAAATATGCATGAAGCATCGAGGGAAATTGAAAATTTGAGTGGCAGCCCTGAGCAATCTGCATTATGAAATAAAACAATAAACTTTCGAAGAGATATAATGAGTTGTAATATTCCGACGTAGGACCGTTTATAAACATTACTGATCACAATGAGCACTTCTGGTAATTTTATGTTCAGCCGGTTGTTTTAGTTTGCCAGGGTTTTGACAGAATTAGCCATTCTGTCAGTTACAACACTGGGAAGTTTGGCCTCATAACATGTACAAACAAATAGTACATCATATTGTTTATGCCCCGAGCAATTCAATGCGTATTCCTACATGTATGTTAGCTAAAATTGCAACGATTAGTTTTGAGTTATTACCCAATTTATTATTGTTTCAATAAGTTTTTGACTCCTTTAAAAGCGTTGATTCAAAATTTAACTTACATTAAGATTTAGATCATATTAAAGGCATAACGTGAAATATTTTGAGATTAAACAACTCTGCTACACATAATCCTCCATGGTACAAGAGTCTCTTGATAAGGATTAAACAGGAAACCAGGAAACAATCTATACCTCAAAACGAACATTAACCTTTGGTTTAAAAATAAAATGAAAATGTATTCGGCTTTACCGTGCTCATTTCCCCATAGACTGCTGTGTTACAAGGAAGAGTGACAGGATGCTTAAAGCCACTGGTGAACATTTACCACAGCTAAAAAAATGTGAGCTACATTATCCATCATGCTCCAAGTGTCTTTGATAAGGTCTAAAAATGAAGCCCTGAAAAAATTGTATTTCAAAATGATGAGTTAGTGTTTTAAAAAAGTGAAAATCTACAAGCATTCAAATTGACCGGATTCACCTGCCCATTTCCTCCCATAGACTTACTGTGTGGAGATCTAGGCCATTTTATCATTCACCCGAGTAGAAATTGTTTATTCATGCATACCTTGCCACTACGGCAGCATAACTTTCCCAACTTTTGTATTCAAGGTGTTTATTTGTCCATTTGAACACTACTACGTAGCTCAGATATCAAAGTTTGACTTTTTTTTTAAATTGAAGCTCCACAATGTTAGCCCTATCACTTTAATTTAGTGTGATATTTATCCCTACATTATCTTTCCAATGGCTGTGAAACATTCCAAACTTTTGTACTCTAGGATGTTTGTCAGTCAAGCACTACCATATAGGTCAGATAATAAAGCCGGACAAATTTTTGAATGAACATTCACAATAAAAAAAAAGTCTTTAAAGATAGAGTTCATGATTTGCACGCCAGAAAACGGCAAAATGAATGAAATCTGCTCAAATCGTTCACAGTGTGAAGATTAGAATAGATAAACACCTGTCATAGAACTCTTGGGTAGCAAGGGCGTAGGCTGGGGGGGGGCTGCACTGGGGCACGTGCACCCCCCCCCTCCGCAGAGCCATAGAGTTCCACCCTATCAGCAAAAAAAGAAATTTGCACGGGCACTTCTTCTGCTTTCAACGCCTGATTTTCTCACTTGAGTTGCCACCTCCCTTAAATGTGCAACGCTCCCCCGTTCTCACCTCTCTCCAAGATGTGCACCCCCATGCCCAAACCAGCCTACGCCCCTGGGGTAGAATACATAGTTTTTGGTGAAAATCTGGATGGTTAAACTTCAAAATTTGCAAAGTGAGGGGTACGTTCCGTAAGTTCCAAAGTTGTCTGATCAGCCGCTAGCCGAAGGTCACGCAGAGTTCACCGCTTGACCATATCAACGTACGTAGTCACCCACTGACCGATGCGCTATGCGAACGTACACATGACCGTGTTCTGCAATTTGAGCACAATTTAAACTCACGGAAAGAACAATATTCTGGTAGCATATCGTTATTAGTGTTTCTCATAAAACAACAAGTTCGTGACGTATATGGATCTCAAACTTTCAACACACCATTTGTAAGTACCTAATGATAATAAACGGAAGTGATGGACTTGCAAATCCTGAAACCTATCTCTAAGTATATCCATTGATTCTTTCACCACAGAATGGTCACCGTCCACTGCAAAGGACTGTTTCGGATCAATCAGGTCGATCGGACCGAATCGGAAGACTTCGTGACACGTGACAATTACATGCAGCTGCCCGTCTGGGAATATTTTACGGGACCCGCCAATATTACGATGGAAACGGAGTATATGGACATCGCCTGCAAAGATCGGATGTAAATAATACAAAATCAGATATTGTTTTTTTATTACACTCACTTCCTAAACCTATAGTAATTTATCTGTGTAAAAACCGACCCCCCCCCCAAAAAAAAAAAAAAAAAACCGTACGTAAGCATCAGGGTTTTTTTTTTCGGGATAAACGACGGTCCATCGGTGTGTCTGTTATTTGTTTGTTTGTTATTCGGTTTCACTTCTGCAGTCAAACAAATACAAAGTCAAATTCAGATTTCAATAATACGAACAATGAAAATTACAACCGATATGATTTTAACAAAAGTAATACAAAGTGGAAAAAACATAAGCAGTAATTAACATTTACAAAACATCCGAATAAGAACAGAAATATATAGTAAATATTTTTTTGTATAAATAAGAGGGATAATTGAACGCAAGAAATCGTCATCGTGAGCTGTTATAGGGTGGATACGGCTAGGGCCTCATCACCTCTTTACTACGACATCATAAGGAACCGCTTATGAATTTTGAAATAAAATACAAACAGAAGGTGAACATTTTGAAAACTGTCCTTAACCATATAGCCCTGACCTCCTCCTTTTATGCTTCTCCTCCCACTCCCCACCTTCCACTTTCGCCCCATTCTTCTTATTCACCTCTTCTTTCTCCTTCTCCTCCATCTCCTCCTCCACCACTACCACCACCACCACCTCCTCCTCCTCCTCCTTTCTCTCTCTCTCTCTCTCTCTCTCTACTACTACTACTACTACTACTACTCTACTACTACTACTACTACTACTACTACTACTACTACTACTACTACGTACTCTACTCTACTACTACTACTACTACTACTACTACTACTACTACTACTACTACTACTACTACTACTACTACTACTACTACTGCGTAGGGCCTACTACATGTAATTCTACTATTTCTGTTGCTACTACTACTACTACTACTACTACTACTACTACTACTACTACTACTACTACTACTACTACTAGGGGGCCTACTA
>JZLH01S0006377.1:28099-38894 GCA_001188425.1 Eucidaris tribuloides | reverse complement strand
GGCTAAACGGCTTAACCCCCGCGCGACCATTGGCTTAAAGAACGGCTGATCGGACAATTTTGGAACGACACGTGCACGTTTGACGTCGCGGATTTTTTGAAATTGCTCCCGAGTAATTTGAAAAAGGATGAAGTTTAACCGTCCAGATTTTCACCAAAACTCAATATTTTACCCCATGTATCTATGAGAGGTGTTTATTTATATTAATCTTCACATTGGATATGATTTCAGCTGATTTCATTCATATAGATGTTTTTTGACGAGCAAATCAATGACACAATCTTTAAGTAAAAAATAACATTGCACAGATACACTGGTAGGCCTATATAGAAATTACCACCTGAAAGCCTTTTGCAAAGTATACAAGATGGAAGATGGAAGCTCAATTTTAATAGGATTATAGTGAACATCAAACTTTGATGTGAATTACTGCCTCCTGGTCCAAGAGACAACAATTTCTAGCTTATAGAACAAACACAAACGGCTATTTTTTGCGCATTTTCAAATTCTAGGTAATTACTGATCTTTGGATTTTACAGCCATAAATAGCCTAATAAATAAATAGTAAATAGCCTAATATGAGTGATGTTTTGCAATGCTGCTGGAGGGGTAAAAATGAGATTTCCTGCCTTACATTAAAGGCAAGGTTCACCCTGACGTCAAGTTGGTTTTCATAAAAGCAGAATGAGAGAAACATATTAATGAAAGTTTGGCGAAAATCCTCCAAAGAATAGCGGAGTTATGAACTTTCAAAGTTTGTGACATCAGATGCCAGCAGCTCCCCATTTGTCATGTAATATAAATTTCACGAAGTGTCATTTTCACAGAAAATTGGAAATGATTTTACCTGTGCATTCAATATATAATCAAAAGCACTCTTGCATACATGCTTCTATGAAAAAAAAAAACATTCAATTATCATGAACCATTCAAAAATGGCAATTTATTGAATTTATATTACATGACAAACGGGGACTTGTGGAGCTGCTCAGATGTGACGTCACAAAATTAACAATTTGAAAATTCATTAGTCTCTTATTCTTTGGTGGATTTTTGCCAAACTTTCATTAAAATGTTTCTCTCATTTTTCTGCTTTTATTGTAAATCAACTTGACGTCAGGGTGGACTTTCCCTTTAATACATTATATTTATATACAACACACGTTCTTGCGTCGTTTCGGCCATTGCAGGATCCTCTCGATCCCACAATAAAATGGCTTTTACTCTCGCTCTAACAGTATTTCGTTATCGTGCCTACACCAATAAACCTAATGAGGTCTACCTAATGAACCGAAGCTTGTTAGTGGGGAGGGGGTCCCGGGGAGGGGGAGATAGTCTTTTGAAATGACATCCATTCCTTCACACCAATTCGTGGATGGAAAACATGACGTGCTTAGCAATTCTTAATTAAAATGTGCATCCATTTAGTGCGAACTCTTTATAATCAGATTTATGTAGCTTACTGCTGTGCTGTCGTGTGTGTGGTGTGTGTGTGTGTGTCTTGTGTCTGTGTCTGTGTCGTGCGTGTGGGTGTGTGTACGTGTGTGTGAGTTGTCGGTGGTGTGTGTTGTGTGCGTGCTGTGCCTGTGTGCTGTGTGTGTGTGTGTGTGTCGTGTGTGTGTCGTGTGTGTGTGTGTGTGGTGCTGGGTGGGCCTGGCAGAATGTTGGGTGGGTGGAGATGCGTGTGTGTGTGTCGTGTGTGTGGTGTAGTGTGTGTGTGTAGCTGTGAATGTGTATGGTGTGTTGTGGTGCGTGTGTGTAAGTGTCGTGAAGTGTATGTGTGTCGTAGTAGAGTAGTGTATGTGTGTGTGTGTGTTGCGAGTGTGGTTGGTGTGTGTGTGTGTGTGTGTTTGTCACTGTTTGTAATGTGTGTGGGTCCGATGTTTTTATTGCGGCAATATAACTTTTGACCTATACTGGCTGACTGCATACCTTAATTATGAAAACACACACACACCAACACACACACACACACACACACAACACAGCCTATCACACACACACACACACAACACACACACACACACACACACACACACCCACCCACGCCACCCCAACACACACAACACACACATCTGCTCACGCACCACTAATATCACACACACACACACACACACTCACACACACTCTGACACACACGAGACACACACACACTATCCCACAACAAAGCACAACAAACAACACAACACATATACAGCAAACACACAAAAAACATCACACACACACACACTACAGCTCAGCACAACTAACCTCTCGTAATCGACATAAGGAATTCAACGACGTAAATCCTCGCGTTCAATTTCGAGAACTGACCCCCAGCCAACTTCACCATTCCCACAATAAAAAGACAGTTCCTAAAGACATTTAACAACCCTTTCTTAGTAGATCAAAAGCAAAATCCCCCCAGAGATATATTTAATTATGTTATATGAGATGCATATTCGACGTTTAGTGATCGAGAGAAGCAATGTAGTTGGACTGTGCGTCTATTCTAAAGTTTACGTGACATTAATTCACATAGCCAATTCGTTTACTCTATAGAAATATACATTGGATTTATTTGTTTACATTCCGCATTACGTATAGTGTTAGAAAATGTATCGATTCGAGCCAATGTCATATGTACTGCATATTAGTCATTTTACTTGTGTGCGACGTTTGGCGTATTTTCTTTCTTCTTACTAATATATTTGTATTTTTTTTTTTCTACTTCATTTAGTGTCATATCATGGAAGAATCAATTATTTTTTTTCTCTCAGCTCCCTTCCTCCAGCCGTTTCCTCTCTATTTCTGCCCATACCCCTAGTACTTGGTTCCTCTCTTTTTCTTGGCTTTCTCTCTTCCTTTCCTCATTATATTTCTTTTTGTCTTTTTCGTTATTTTTATTTATTCATGTTCCATTTATTTTAATCATGTGTATTTGATTGAATGATTGCCATCTCCAATAGTCCCTGATCTGAGTTGATTAGAAAAATAATGATATGATTATAGATAAGTTAGATATATGATTGATTATGATTGAGATTGACGATTGAATATGAATATTGACTGAACTAGATTAGATGATAAATTCCTCTTATCTTTTCATTCATGTCATTCAACGGTCACATTACTCTCGCCTTTCTAATACATATTTCCGGAAGGGTGAGTTGACTATTGTATTGGCTTAACTCTGGAAAATCTAATCAATTAAAACACAGAGTAACCGAAAAACCACCCTTTGAATTAAAGTCACAAATCTTTATCTAAGATAGTCTTATAAAAAGAAATGGATATACTCAACTTAAATAATGAAGCAGAGTAAAAACTTTTATCCCCATAAGTCCAACTCACTTTTGACTTTTGTTTGATAGTTCATTTTCTTTCCTCTATGCTACAGAACCCTGCTCGTGTGCTATAGTGTGTGAGAGGGCGTGTGAAAGTGAATGTTGTGTGGTGTGTGTGTGAGTGTGTGTGTGTGTGTGGTGTGTGTGTGTGTGTGCGTGTGTGTGTGTGTGTGTGTGTTGTGTATGTGTTGTGGTGTGCGTTGTGTTGCGTAGTTGTGTGTGAGTAGTTGTGCGGCGCAGCGCTGCTGTGTCGGTGTAGTGTGTGTGATGTGTAGCGTGTGCGTGTTGGTGATGATTGTGTGTGTTGTGTGTGTGTTTGTGTGTGATAGTGTGTGTGATGAGATAGTTTAGTGTGTGTGTTGTGGCTTGTGGTGTAGTGTGTTGTTGTGTGTGTAGTGTGTTGTGTGATGGTGTGCTGTGTGCGATAAGCTGCATGCTTGTGGGTGAGAGGATTAAGTAGATGTTTATTGCGTATTTTCAGAAATTCAGATTATTACTTGGAGGGGAAAAACTCGGCAGAGCTATCATTTTTCAAATAGACATATCAAAACGATAGCAGCACAGTGTTCTCGCGCGGCAACGGGGGGGGCGCAGCGCGGGGGCACTTGCCGCCCCCAACAATTTTTGGATAGCAAAAAAAAATGCCACTTTTTTCTAAAATCGTTAATGGTGCCCACTTTGTGAAAGACGCTCATTGCCCGCTTTTTCTAAACATTGAAATGATACCAAACTACTGGGTGTGTGTGTGAAATGAACGCATTTATTTTTATGTCTACTTCATTTTTGTAGATATTTTTGTCTGTCTTTATATTCATTTTTTTTTTTTAAGGCCTACAATTATTTCCTTGATATAATTAAGGTAAGTTCATATTTATACCACGAGCATTTTGTGACCTAAAAAGGCATTTAGCATACCTCATAGAATGCCCCTCATGTGGTAGCCAAAATTAATGCCATGCTACTGTTTACCCCAACCCCCCCGCCATTTTAAAATTGAAGGCAAAATAAATGCGCCTTATTATTGTCTAAAGTTGAATGTCGCCCCTTATCTTGGTTTGAACTCCATACTGAGTGCAGTGAAACCTTATATACGCACATTCGTACACTCGGAGTGTTTTCTTTTATTTTTGTTATTCGTTTATTTTATCGTATTTTTGCGGCTCTGAACTATCTGATGGGGCACATAAATAGAGAAAGAAGAATACTTCTGTCTCAAAGAAAAGGCCAGCACTTTATGTAGCCTAGAAGGGGCATTTGGTGCTCTCATTGGGCTTGATATGAGTCCGTCCACGGTTGCACAAATTGGGCCCTCCTCAACAAAATTTTCTTCAGTGATTAGGCCTACCATCGCCCCTATCTTTATAATACTCTTCCTCTCAAGCGATAACACGTGTTCTTTCCCAGAAAATGAGGATAATACTTATCCTACTGTCGCTTTTTCTTTTCCTTCTGTGGCAAACAAAGAAAAATCACCCTCTCCGTAAGTGAAACAGAATGCCTCCTTTTCTTCAGCAGTAACTTTTCAGTTTATTTTCGCAATGCTGCATCAATGATTTTGTAATTTATAACGAAACTAAACAACAAAAAAAGTAACTACTCTTCCCTTTTCAAAATAACATAAACTTTTTAAAGAAATGGCGGTTTTGAGCAAAATAATTTGTGCATGGGAATGTTTCTGCAGCTAAATTGGCTAACGTCTGTGAAAAATGTGGTTGATGCCGTGAAAAAAAGAAATAAAAATAATAAAAATACAATGCACTAGCATGAGTTGAGCACGATATGTAAGAGGCAAAAAAGATCACTTCAAAAGTCCACAAGGCTCATTTTGGGGCGATTTCGTGATGCCATGGATTATTGACAATTCCTGTTGCTGGTGACACTGTGATAATTAGTCGGGCCGTGAGTTTTATGTTACATTATCTAAATTGTTTTGTATATAACCTTACACTTCTTTTTGACCACATTCTCATGTTTTTACAGCTTCAGTGAGACTCAATACAATTAAAAAATTGAGCCAACCAGGTTGGCTGTATCCTCTATATTTTGAAACTTGTAAAAATCACAATAATAAAGTTATATTGAGAAAAAATTAAAATTCCTTTAATTTTCAGACAAAAAATGTATCTTAATCATGTTTGCATGAACTATAAGAGCTATGTAAAACACATGTCATGGTTTAAGGCAGTCGTGGAGCAAGCACTACTTTAAAAATAAAGGCAAAAAAATTTGCGCATTATTTTTTTATTTTATTTTTTTTTTTTTTTTTTTCTGCGTTTGAGTTGAGCATAATGTGATGATTCACTGTGAACTATTTAAACAAGTGGTTCATTTTTCGCCTTTAATATTGCGTGCTCCTCATGGCGTGGCTTTGACGGAGTTCAATCACTATTTTTCACAGCAGAGGATAGTTGTCAAATGATTGTAGAAATAAGCTCCTGCCAAATGTGCCACCTCTCTCTCATGAGCGCCGAGAATTCACACATTATTGTTAAAGAAGTTACGGGTAAGTTTTGAAAAGGGGGTAGTTACTACTTTTTAGAATTGTGTTCTAGTTTATCATCTCTGCTCCTCACTAACCTCGTATTCATGCTAACATGATTCTCTTATGGCATTCCGTCTTGATGTTCTTCTTCTTTTTAACACATTCTTGCAAAATTCTGACGTTGTAATAGCGCCAAGAATACACACAAAGCTGAGTTTTACAACTTAAATTTTCCAAATTTTTTCCAAACCGTCCTTGCTTGCTCGGCGAGGTAGAATTCACACGAGTTAGATTCATATATTTCATGTTTAATGATTAGAAATCACTCTTCAAACAGGTTTTTTGCTTGCCAAGTTATCATCTCTCACCTCAGAAACAGCCTACTTTCAAGCAGAAAGTTTGATCTAAGATCACGATATTCTTTATTTTTTTTTAATACTTAAAAAAAATAATCAGTGCTGTTTATCCTCAGCCAGCCCCGAGCCAAGGAAATAGAAACAGGAGCACACAGAATAGTGAGTTTTTTACATCTGAAAATTTCCAAACCTTTTCCAGATCAACCAGTCGCTTCAAAGCATAACGAACATGCATTCGCTTGAGGTAGCATTACATGTAGTAGCATATTCAAATTGGTTTAAGAATGATCACGCTTATAATCTCCTTGAAAGAAAGGAGATTGTCACGAGCTCAAATTTACAAGTTACAACAAGTATGAAGAAACAGGCTAAACATTCAATGCTAAGGAAAAAAGATTGCAATGCCAGACAAGAGTGTTCATTTATTTTTTTTTTTAATACTACAAAAAAATCAGTACTGTTATTAGCGCCAGATAGACCACAAAGGCGAGGTTTCCTCTATCGTGAATAATTTTCCTAATTTTTTTCTTCGGTCAAAACCGGTAACTTACGACTCGCTCACTATAATCTAATACTTTTTGGGGTCGCAATGTACACGCTCGAGCAGAGGTAGATACAATGATATATCTGTTATTCAATGTTTAAAAATTATCGATGAAATAATTCGTCTATGAAACAAAAAAATGTTTGGCTCACGCCTTACACATTACTATGAAGAACAGCTACTTTTCACCCAAAAAGCCGCCGCAGAAAAGTTTGAATGCTATGACAGGATGTTCTTTATCTTTTTTGTAAAATAGCTCACAAAAAATCAGTAGGCCTGTAATTCACGCGCGCGAGATAATAGAACCATGAACGAGTTGGTGAGTTTTGAGCGAACTAACATTTCTAAAATTTTCTTAATATTGCTTCGAGCGCATCAATGGAGACTAATAACGATAACTAGACTCTTCGCCGATTATGTGTAGGCTTCAGATTTCATGTCTTCAACATTCATAACGCTTATTTAAAGTGATAGTCTTAACATTTGCTGGCACGGCTTTCAATTTAAGAAGATTGTCAAGAACTTGTTGATATCTGAGCTACATAGTAGTTGGTTCAAGAAAATGGACAAATAATAACAGCGCCTAGGGAAAACAAAAGTTTGGAAAAAGTTACACTGCGCAATAGGCACAACGTCTACTACATAAGATTAAATAATATAAACTCGGGCGAGTATTTATATACCATAGGATGACACACAGTAAGTCTATGGGAAGGAAATGGAGGCAAGGTGAATCTGTCCAACTTACATTGTCACTTTCCTCCTTAAAGCACTAAAATATCATTTTGAAATACAATTTTTTCAGGCTTCATTTTAGATCCTCATCAAAGACACTGTGTAGCATGGGGAATGCCATGCGCCTCAGTATTTTTTTTTAACTTATTATAATCTTGTCCTCAGGATAAAGTGGTAAATGTTAGCCAATACCTTTAAAAAAAGGTTGTTCGGCTGGTATGTAGATTGAGCCGCTAAAAACATGCATCTATCAGCATAACAGAACCTAAAATGCTGATGGTGAAATAGTCTGGCTATGCAGAAAACCCGATGCACCCTTTGACATATAAGTCATTTTATTGTTTTTTTGAATGGGCTTTCGGCCCGCCATAAGTCGATGGGAGAAAAAACAAGGACAATACTTCCTGGGAAGCAAAACCCCCCACAACCCAAACGGAGAAAATACGTTAACCGCCCGCCCCTGCGATTAGTGCATGAAATGGGGAAAGTGATACTTACATATATGATTTTCATTTCAACAAATAACAACAGTCTCAGTATTAAAAAAAATAACTAACGACGGAAATAAATTGATACGCATAACTTGAGAAAACACTATGTTAATATTTTATATGGCAAACGCGAAGCAAAAGCTAATTATTACATGAAGGTAATTTACACATAACCACATATGTATTTACTTTTACAACTTAATAATATTTCGTTAACGCAAGATATAATGAAATTATAACTTTAAGATAGTAAAAACATAGACACATTTTTCATTTCAAAACATCATTGGAAGCACTCAACCAAATTATATAATCCACCGCCGCTCGGCTCAATGTGCTATGGTAGACCTGTATGCTACATTAACATGGTTTATATTTTCCGTGTAACACGGAATATGCAGAATACAATTCTTCGCAACATTCATACGAACTTCTGCGCCGGCGAGTAAGCTAAGTCCTGGAATTTTATCTTCGAACCTTTTTTTGTGCTGCCGTTTGAATATAAGCAGTGTAGCCTACATTGCAAAGCCATCAACAAATTCTAAATCTACGAAACAAGTAAACACGGGAGACAGGCTGAAATTGACATATCGCAAAGACAGTAAGGGCGCAAGCGATTATTTTTCTGGGCATGTAATGGAATATTTCCATTTTGGTGTGAGCTCGTTTATTAAGACCGGATTTCTAACGTGGGCACTGTCCTGCGGCTACGCACGGGGAATGGTAGGGCCGGGCGCTTCTGCGAACCATCACTCGCTTGGCTGCGCTGGTCGCTTAGTTCCCTAGCCGGCTTCCAGACTCGGCTGCTCTGTCTGGTTGTAGGCGTGGCATGGAGAAAAGAGAGAAGAGGAAGTGTCAGCGGCCACCTTTCGCCGCTGATGTGCCCAACCAACTCCCGCACAGTCCTCTTCGAAAGTCATTGAGGCATATTAAATATTGTAATAACCAACACATTGACGCATATAAACAGGATCGTACCCTCTGTTTGTGAGGTAGCGAAATTTCTAGATCCGAGGTAAAGGGGGAGGCAAAAATCCACGAATAATTGAAAGTATACGTGTAGTCCCTTAAAGGCATTGTATATGCAATTTTTTCCCGTTAATAAAATAATTTAAAGCTTGCATCGACTTCACAATCCATGGCTACTCCAGTGTCTCTGACATGGTCTATAAATGAGTTGCCCTGAAAAAAAACTGCGGGAGTTGCTAAAACGATCATTAAGTGCTTTAACCTATAGTATAAAACTCAATTAGGAGATCATTTCCAGCTTTCCCTCGCATACGACTGTGCTGTGTTGCAGAATTTCGCTTCGGCTGATAGAAAATTAATGTGCCAATTTGTATCTGCACATATTGTAAACTAGTGATCAGCAAAATACTGATCAAAAACTTTTGTGTTCTTAGGGGGTGTTCTCATCCTTGGTCCATAAATCAAAAACACTGTCCAGAATATAGTCAGATAGCAAAGTTCAACAATGACTATTTTTTTTTTAACAGAGGTCTTCCACACAGTGGATTATTATAGTGTCGTTTAAGGTCGCTGATGCTCTATCGCAGAATAAATACATTTTCTTACGGTGAAAAAGTGCTTTTACTGTAAACCTTTATAATTACATCATGTGGTACAAACCTATATACCCGAGGTGGTCAGCAAGTAGATACTTTGTGTAGCTTTTCTAAGGGCTCCAATTTCTAAGCAAGGCCATTTTAATCGGCAATATTACTATCTGTTTTTATTCTCCTCCTGAAGTACATTAATTTCAGGTTGATTCTTTCAATGCCTTCATAACACACCCTAGTGTTAGTTAACCATATTTAGTTATATTTTTCAAAACTCATTTGATTCTTGATGGGGCATTTTTGTTTTACTACTCTCAATCTAAAATGTCAACTGTCTTTAAGTTGGTGTAAGATGCATAGTGCGCAAGATCAGATCTACCTGGAGATTTAGAAGTGAGATGTAAGACTGAAGAAAGCAGATATAGTAGCCACTTATTCTGACCGACCAAAGGCCCAATGATTAAGATACATGGAAATAATTAGCACCCCCGTCCCTACCCATTTACTTAAAAGTCTAAAGATGACTAAAACGGCGTTTGTTCTGTTTTCTTCATAAACTTCGACGAATTACAAAAAAAAAATACACACTTACTTTTCAATCAGAGAATGTGCGACAGTAGGGCTTTGCTTGTAGGTCCATCTATTCAGACTTATTTCGAACCGCACAGTCTAGGTATAAAATGGGCGCGTTATGGTAGGCCTACTACAAGACGATACAACTCAAAGTGATCATATAATTTCTATATATATATTCACTAAAGACGAACAATTGCATCATGTAAATACACTTGTTGTTATTGTAACCAAGCGAGAGGAGGGGGCGATAGTTTTGCCTAACCAATCAACTAATAATTTTATATACTCTTTTGGCTCGTGTTACCCTTCATAACATCTTTTCTAATTGGTATATATTATACCTATCAATCTTATGTAATTTTCGTTTTGAAGGTGTGTAGTGTTCATTTTTAACACAATTGGTGTGGTGATGTCTTTATATAAACACCTTCCACTCTCATGGTGACATTTGTGTTTAGGCTTGTCGTTTTCTCACGAGACAAAAGTACAAGCAAATAAATGGCAAAATATGCGTAACAGCAGTGTCATAATATAAAATTCCAATATTTCATAATGCCTATAATAAATACTCTTAATTTTAAAATACAAACTTGCCGAACGTTATTACAATATAATGGCAGTACGAACCCGGGGCCATGGAACTGCCCATACCACAGTAGCAGTTTGGAAACCAACGCACTATACAGAGAAACATGTTCACAATAGGATCAACAAGGGATAGCATAA
>JZLH01S0006377.1:4684-28074 GCA_001188425.1 Eucidaris tribuloides | reverse complement strand
ATTCCTGGTATACATGGTAGATACGAGGCAGTCTGCATCCAAAATTATAATAAATTCTATCACATGTTGTGTAGAGAATTTTAAAGGAAAAAATGAACCAAATGTTACATAATGTTTAAATAAGTTTTAGCCCGAGTTTAGTTTTGGGGATTTTTGGTTTTTTGAAAGCTTTATACCCAAAAGTCATATCCCAGCAATAATTGATTCTGAATGTGTTTAGTTTTTTTTTAATTAATGAAAAATCTCAGAGGGGGGGGGGACCCCTGAGATTTTCGACTATATTTTACATGATAGCATCTGAAGGGTTAATGAGGTGTTAAGGTTATATGAGTTATACCTCATCTGAAAGAGCAGACTCTTTCAGATGAGGTATAACTCATATTAGACCAAAGGCTTCAGTCTATGTCTACTTCGGTGGCTCCGCTGAGACAATGTCTGGCTCCACTGACCTCCGTATACCGAGACTGAATGCCATTACGTGCATATTGTGTAGACGTACAGTCAAACGCAAAGGACAAAGCCCGACCGGGAGCCCGATCGACCCAGCGTTTCATCTTTTCAGACTGTAATACACCCACTAGAACATGTACAAGTATGTGCAAATGGTAAATTATCATAAAACACGTACCTTACACGTCTTCTTACGATATTTTCTTTAAAATAGGCCTTTCTTCTCAAATTTGACGAAGTAAAAACATCAACTGTCGGCGGCCATCATTTAATGACGTCATTCCAATAAGCCCCTTATCCATTGACCTCACATTATTACTGTTAGAAAACTTATTATCAAATTTTCCTCATTTCAAATTACCATGTAAACTCTGTTCACTAAAAATAATTAAACATTTATTATGATGATTGCAATTTCTTCTAAATCTTTGAATTCATAACCAATCACAAAAATCACCAATTTGGTGAATAAACTACTAACTGGCAACACTGCTTGGCACGTAGTCGTGTGCTTTTGATCCCAGGCCGGTGTCGTAGCCTAAGTGATCCGCCCGATGTTTACGTCCGGGCATTCGGCCGAGCGAGCGACATGCGTAGACTGTGTAGTACAACCACGGCCACGGCAAAGATACGAACGGGTCGGCTGACGGCGGACGGACATATTTGGTTGCCACACTGGCCGTTCGTGCGCGCGCTATATTTGCATAAATCAATCGCCATTTTGGCGCAGCTAGCTGCCGAGGTAACGAAGATCATGAAGATCGAGAGAAGATTGTTCAAGAAATGGCTGAAAACTTGGTAAGTCCTTGACGTCAGATCCATTTTTTTGAAACAATTAGTTTTCAGAGATTCTACCTGCAATAACAGACCAACAGGACAACTAAAACTAAGCTCAATTTGGGCAAGTTAAAAAAAATCGCTTAGTTTTGGTCGCCTGTTCATTTCCGCGGGTGTCCATGTGTAATACCACCAACTGTGTATGGGGAAGGTAGGAAAATGTCATTTTTAATAAAAATATTCCCCATACCAGGCGGTTTTCTCTGACTAAACTCATATAACCTTAATACCTTATTAACCCTTCAGATGCTATAATGTAAAATATAGTCAAAAATCTCGCCCCCCCCCCCCCCTGAGATTTTTCATTAATTAATTTAAAAAACTAAAGACATTCAGAATCTATTATTGCTGGGATACGACTTTTGGGCATAAAGCTTTCACATATAAAAAATCCCCAAAACTAAACTTGGGCTTTAAAACAGGTATGTTGTAACTGATGTTATTACCAAAATGTGTTCCATTTCATTTATTATAGCATTGGACTTACATTAACAGAATTTTGGTTTCAAGACCCATTAATGTTAATGAAATTAAAGGAATCACAAGTTTGGTACAATAATAAATTTACAGATATCCACTTTTAATGTGTAGTCTCTTGAAATGATACAATATGCACATTTTAAAGATAATTAAAATTTTGTTTAATACAAACCACAGTATATTCACACTTTAAAAACAGTGATGTAATTAGTTCTTTAGCTATTTAAATAGAATTGTCTATTTTCTGTATCTTGTTTTATCTTATGGGCATAAGCAAGTCAAAATTGACGTAGTTGTTTCGGGATATTTTTTAGTTTACCAGGATGTAGGTATCTATATCCAGCTCAAGATTTTTTTCAAAATAATACCAGAAATGACCATATTGTGGTTTTATTATGAACCAAATTGAATTGAATTGAACATTTTTATTATAGCTACATGTAAATGTTGATGTAATGCAGGAAAGAAAATGTCATATGGCACGCTCATATTCAAAACAATATTCTCAGTTTTTATCCCCCCCCCCTCTCTTTATATAGTTTACAATATAATTTGTAGCCTGTACAGTGTACTCTGTTCATATTACAGGGATACCCATGTTTTTGTGTTGGAAAAGGCAGAAATTTTAGGTTGTTATTCCAGATATATTTACATATAAACCTGGAAAAATGTACTCATCATCATTTCTGATACTGACCTGATTCACAATTTTGCTGACACACCAATAATAAAGTTTCAGTTTATATGGCAATGATCATACCAATTACAAGCCTTGCTCTGAAACTGTGTAGATGTAGGGCTAAGAATTGTTTATTTCATTTTTTTTAAGTATGAAAATCTTGATTGATTTCTTTGTTTTTATTTGAACAGGAGGAGATCGCTAAAGCGTGGTGTCTGACAAGGGAACAGCCTTTAGTGGTTCGTCTGCATTGCTCACTAACTAAATACCTTGATGACAGTAAGTACATGTACTTGAATCATTATAAGACATTTATATAAATTTCTCTATAATTAAAAGTAATGTAAAAAATAGAATTGTTTGTTTGATTAATATTTTGCATTTTGGCTGAATAAGATGAATTTCACCTGTTTAAAAAATCATGGAGAGTCACAACCATTAGTGAGCAATTAAAGAAATGTGAAATTAACATGCATTATAGTTGTACCCTCATAAGGTACCTACCTTTAGATCTAAGATACAGCAAAGAGCTCTTTGGATACAGTGTAAGAATTTAAGATACTGGTAAGGATACCAATTGGTGGAGCTTAACCTTCCCCGAATTGATGCGTCAGCAAGTTTCATTTACTCCTATTCCTGATCATGTGTTTAAAATCAAATAAACAAAATATGTTTTCATTTTATGCTAGTTTTATGCCATGCAAAATGTCGTAAAACTTTCCTCACTACTAAATATTTCATCCTCATAATAACTGCTTCCAGAATGTTAACGTTAGCTTGACATTATTTTACATTTTGCCTCTATTTTTATTTCCTCACATAGATGTACCTAGTGTGTCAGTTTTCCAGTTTCCAAAGAGCAATCAGCCAGGAGTTTGCAGCCAGTTAAAGAAGTAAGTTACATAATGACATTAATGATAATAATTCACAAGGAGTATCATGGCACTTTAACGTACTTAATACAGTAAGTTAACACGATTTATAGGTTATTTTTTCAAAAGGGTAAGTCTTAAGTTGTTTTAATGTGTGATTGTATAGGATAGCTCTGTCTGTGTATTCACAATAGACTTAGTTGACAGGTAAAGTTTGACAATGTTTGTTTGTTGCTCCCTGGAGAACACTATCTTCTATGAAATGTCAAACTTTTGATACAAGTCAAAACTCCTAAATCCTCCCTATCAGTCGTGAAAAGATTTAAAAAAAAAATCCAAGAAATAAAACACACAGATAAAAACAAAATTGTATAAGTTTTTCTGAGATGCCCTGTATTTACTAATGTGCTGTTATTTGATGTTCTTTGAAGAAAATCTAAGTATATTTGTGACACACACACTTATGCACATGCAAATTAACAGGCACATGTATTTTCGGCGGTAAGTATTCTTATTTGTTGTATGTTTATTATAACCTGACTAAAAGCAATCATGTTTTGTTTCTCTCCCAACAGAATCACAGAAGCATTCCTGTTAAATCACTGGAAAGGTTTAAGCAACAAAACTGTACTCTCACAACTTAAAAACAGAGAAAAGTCACCCAACAGGTAAATGACATTACCCTATGTTGTTATATATAATTTTGACATTAAAGGTAAATGACATGATTGGGGGTAGTCCTCCACTTGGGTTGAAACTACTCTAGAATCAAGTTAACTATGCAAGGATTCCCATGTGAAAATCTTGTAGTCAAACGTTGACTCATTCTAAAATAACTAATGTCAATAATCAATATCCCTCGTGGCAGGCAAACCTGCTGTGTGGCTCCCTATGGGTCCTATTTTTATCGTGCCCCGACAGAATTAATGTGCATGCTTGATTCTCCTTTAATAAGTAAACAAATTATAGACAAATCCTTCCAGCTGGGAGATCCACTCCAGCTGTTGTATGGTTGGTATATATTTCAAATCATTTGGTTCTTGAGGCATTTTCAAGTGTTCCCAATCATGTCACTAACCTTTAAAAAGTTCATAATTTTCTCCACAAAGTTTTGGTGTAAAGATATATTGCATGTATAAGTGAGATCACATTTTTTTTAATTGATCTTTGTAATGTGCAATACATGTATTTTTCTAGCAGGTGAATGCATTGTAAAACCCAACATCAAAGTATGGTTTACCCAATAATAAAAAAAATCACTATGAATATTCCAGTCAAGTGAGCAATTTTTTGTGTTGTTTTAAAGTGGCAATTTACATTGTTATGTGACAGTTACAGGTCATTAACATGATAGGGAATGATAAAAAATGCCCCAAGAACCAAATCAATTGAAACATACACCAGTATATACCCTAATTGGAGTATATCGTCAGGCTAGAAGGGTTTGTCTCAGATTTTACAAGGGCACATTTACCAGTATTGAATTGAAGTATAGCCCTGATAGAAATTGAACCCATAAATAGTGGCATATTATTTGCCTGTCATTGTGAATACTGCTGGTAATTGTTTAAGAAGTTGTGAACACTTTGACCATGAAATTTTCATGACAGAAACCTTTAAGATTGTACTTGATTCTAGAGTAGTGTTATCCCAAAGTGAAAACTGGATCCAATCTTGCTATTTCCTTTTAACTCTTGTCTTGCCATATTCGCCAATTTGCACAAATTAACTTATTTACTAATCCCTCATAAATCTGTTACTCAATAAAATGCCGTTCTCACAGGTCTAACAAGTCATTCACACTTTCTATTCATGAAAGAAGTCTACTTATTCTGCAAAAAATGCAAAGTAAATAAGAAACCTGAATTGTACCTGAAATTAACTTCAAAAATGGGGCAAATAAAGAGTTAAGTTTGTTACCTTTCATCATCCTAGTCACCATCATTGCTTTTCATTGACTATGCAGGACTACCCAGAATGACAGGCATCACAACCAGACGAACTCTTCACGTGGTCGAACTTTGACTATCCCGATATCATTCCCCTCCAGCAGGTCATCTAATGCAATGAATCAGTCTCCCAGCTCAGAGTAAGTTCATATCTGGCAGAATATCATAATTTACTGAATATTTGAAGAACTTTTCTCAGACAATTTATGTTGTTAGTGTCTGCAGGAAAGCAGAAAGAGACTAAGAATGTAATCCTCTATATACGTCATGAAGTACCGGAAATTCACGGTTTACAACTTTTTGGGAATAACTCTTTCACAACATACAATACGTAAACTGCTCAGACCAAGAGCATTCTCGACATAGACTCATCCATGAGGGTGTATGTCATGAATGCAATAGAGGCCTGTATTGGTGACATCAAGAAAGTACAAGACATGGGAGGATGAGAAAGGAAAAGAAGAGGAGGAAGAGGGGGATAATAGTGATGATGATCATAATGATAAACAACATTAGTAGAAACAATAACAATAAAACAACTTCAAAACATTTAGCATAAACAGTATTGGGCTTTATGATAATACTTGCCTGTGATAGATTAAAAGTAAGTAGTAAGTAATCCAGGTTTTAAATCCGGTTTAGTCCCCGAACTACGGGGGTGGCTGGATTCACCTCGCACTCACAGAAATCACCCTCACCCCCTCCCTCCACTTTGCTCTATTCGGCGCATCCTCCTCCCTCAACCCAACCCTCCTATTCTTCTCCACCACCTGCTTCTTCCATGTCTTCTTCGGTCGCTCCCTTCCCCTCTGACCAGCCACCTCAAACTCAAGTGCCCTTCTCAAAACATGATCAACATCCCTCCTCAACACATGTCCATACCAACGTACTCCGTTCGCCTTCGCCATCTGATCCACCGTCTCTTCCAAACCCAACATCTGCATCAAAACCTCAAAAAAGGTTTCAAATCACATTTGGTAATCAAACAAAATTTCTTTGATATTTTTTTTTGTTGTTTTCAGTGGATCACCATCACCTGTCTCTCCTGATTCTGCCTCTAAGAAGCTTGGTAAGAAGTTGTTTCCATGGCACAAGTCCTCCTCCAATGGTCACTCCCCACCATCTCCCAACAGTGAGGAGCTCCATCTCATTCCTGCTGCAAGTCCAGTAAGTTGGGTATTATTCCATACCTATCGATATTTATTTAGTTATCTTTATTTGTTCATGTAGTTATTTATTTACTCTGTTCATAATCTACTTTATTTCTTCATTTATTTCTTCAATCATTTAATCATTCATAGTATTTTTTAGTTTCTTTTCAATTATTATTTCACTTTGAATATCACCCCACCCCTTCCCCAATAAAAAGGAATGACTAGTTAAAGTTATGTATTTAATTGTAATATTGTGTGATTCCACTTGTCACAATCATTTACAAAACACATTCCAAATTTGTGAACACCAGAACAGCAATTGACTTTATGATACAATTTTAGCAGCAACTGTTATGCTGTGGTCAGAATTATAGTTATTTACTCAAAGTAACCATACTCCTATATTGCTGGTAATATGATGACATGACTTAAATATTACTAAAGTCAGACAGTGTTCTCAGAATGACTCGTCCACAATGCCATATTTACTTTCTTATTTTTTTCAAAGAAGTTTCTGCATTTATTAAAAAATTCTTCATACAGAAATAGTATACAACATGATTGATATATAAGATATGACAATTGAATTATAATGAAAACACAAAACAAAGTATAGACATTGTTTAAACGAGTGAGATATAAAAACAAGTAAGTATGATGAATGCAGGGGCCAGCTATGATAAGCAAGAATGCTTAAGTCAATAGCAGCTGTGCATAAAATAAGTATATTATGTGCATATATTGTACATATATTTGTGATTAATCTTTTTTCTTGTTATTAATCAAAACAGGATGGGAAGCAGGCCAAGTTAATACCTAGTTTGGAACATGGCTTCCTCTACCAGTTGTTTGGCTACCTCAAGAATCGAATCCCAACTCTCAGTGAATTCTGTGTCGTCTGTGACGAGCCGCATATATTTCAGAATGGTGCCATGCTGAAGGTAATTTGTGGATTGACGATATGGAAATATAGTTGTGAAAGTACTTGGCTTACATCAGGAATTTAAAACGTTGAATTTTACTTATCAAAATGGAAGAAAAAACAAAGATATTGATTGATTAAAACAAAATTGAAATGCTCTCAATCAATGTGGGAAATGTATCATAAAGCTCTTACAAAAGCAAATGTTTGACTTGTATATTAAAGAGTGAAACAGTAAATATTTCTCATTGTTTCTGTTATGGTGTGAAGAGGAATTTTGGAGTTACAAGCAAACGCAAATAGTTATGACACAACTAGATTTTAAAACAATGAGTATTATGGAAGTATGGAAAAGCTGAACTTTGAAATTAATGACTCTTCTGAACTGTGTACGAAACTTTATCTTTTGAAAATAGGTATTTTGAACTGTGGAAAAACACTGTCAAATGCAGTATTGATAGCGTACTGTATATTAATGGTTCACACAACATTACTTTGGGTAAAATGTGAATTTGAAGTTGTTGAGATACAAATTTTGCTGGTATTATGAGAAGTGTGTTAACCCTTTCCATTAGGAGCTTTAGATTTTCATAATCAATGTCTGTGACCAGAAGTAGGCAGAGAGACGTCATTAAACTCATTAATATGCCAGTCACAAATATGCACCATACAATACATACATTGTCCATACAGCTGTAATTCCATGGCATTTTGAGAGCTAAATATTCTTTCATAGTGGAGGCTCATAAATATTAATGAGAACAGAAGAAAGAAATTGATCTCAGGTTTTGAATGAAGTTAACTGTGTCAATGCTGTTATGCAGTGTGGGTGGTAGCTACATGTAGGAGCTTCATTTTGCACGAACCGACATGATCTAAAATGTAAAATTTTAAATTTCCCTTATTACCACAACACAGAATTATCTTGTAAGCATAAAAACTCTTTAAACAGAGGATTACATCATTCTCCCAATCCTGCAATGGCATTTAGTTGATTTTGCTTTGTGGTTAAATGCAAACATCAAAATTTTGTGTCATAAATCATGTCAATTGTGCAAAATTAAAGCATCCTTTACATGACAGAAACACACGTGGCATGGCGTCTTTCGTCTGGCATCCGTTGTCTGTCCACAATTTCAAATGCTCCTTCGTCATTTCTAGTCTGATTTCAATTTTGTTTGCTTTATATGAAAGCACAAGGTGGGGACTCAACACTTCTACACAGAATTTTGAAACTCATTAAATATGCTAATTTATGTGCATTTTTTCGAAAATCACAACAACAACAAAATCGTCTTCTCCTTCATTTGTCCACCAATCTTACTCATTACAGTGTCATTTTGGTGAAAATTAAAGATTGCATTCATTATTTTGCCGGATGCCACATCATTGTGTGCTAGTTTAAAGTTCTTCATGACTCTTGCTGACAGTTTGATAACAGACTTGTCTTACTCTTTATGTCCTTTCTTCTGTTTTTCAGCCTGCTGTGTGTGAAAGAGAGCTGTGTGTCTTCTCTTTCCAAATGCTTGGAGTGATGCAGGATGCCGCAGAAAACATTGCTACTGGGGCTGAGGTAGTGGACCTGCTGGTTTCCATGGTGCTAGCAGCGGTCAAATCAAGGCGGAGACAGCTAATACTAGACCCATTCCCCAGTGTTGTTGACCCCAAGAATAGCAAAGAGCTGGCATTTTCTCCCAAGGTACATGCCTATATATGTAATTTAAGACCGTGCAGTCTTAGTGTAATGGTCCAACTATGTCAAAATATCTGTGGGTGACTAGGAAATATAAAATGCCTACTTGAAAATACATGTAGCTTTCCGGAGATTTACTGCTAAAAAGTTTTGACATTTTGAGATGATATTTTTTCCATTCTTGTGTTTGTATCTTTTATGGCTATTTTATAGTACTTTGGGAATATTATAACCCCAGGTGGTCAGCTAGAGTAAATTTTCCTTTGACTCTGAAAATAGAGGCAAAAATAATGACGTGACCATGAAACAAATCTTCATTTCTCATTTGCTTGGAAAGCAGATTCATATAAAGTAAATGCCCAAAGTTTTTTAAAGTATGGCAATTTATGCAAATTATTCAAAAGTTGCAACAATTAGAAAACACTTCTTTGCTTTTTTAGCTGAATAGATTTTGATTCTGATTGTTGTGTCTGATAGGCCTTGATTAGGGCCTCCAGACATCTGTGGAATATGTAATTATTAATTTAAAGAATGAACATTCTGTAATTCATGACTATACCATACCTGCCAACCGTCCCGATTTTTCCAGTGCAGTTCTGGTCTTATTACAGTAACTAGAGGGTGCGTTCAACAACAAAAACGTAGATTAAAATAAGAATAGAACATGAATGACCAAAATAAATGAAACTACTGAACCAAGTGCATTGGTTACTAAAGTGATTTTAATGCAACGCCCAAATTGTAAACCAAATGCTGTGTTTACATTCACTGGTGAGTGCCGGAACAAAAGATTTGTTTCATTCATGCTTTTTCTCATAGGAAAAAATTTGGTTCAGCTGTTTCAAATATTTTTCTCATTCGCATTCTTATCTTATTTTTTTAATTATGTAAACTTTTTTATTGTTTACTGTACTGCCTAATAACTGTAATAAGACCAGAACTGCCCTGGAAAAATCGGGACGGTTGGCAGGTAAGCTATACTTGCAATATTTGTTGAATTGTGAATACATTTATGTCTTTAAAAAAAACGTTTACGAGGGCGGGAAGCAAGTCAAATCTGTAATTTTATACAGTACATAATTATGAAGATTCTTGAGTTTCACACTTTTTGAAATGTGAGAGACATATATACCATTCAGTAGATAGGGATATTATGCATTGCATGACTTACTGATTCACTTGTTTTATTTGTATATCTTTTTAGAAAAAGAATTTCGACCGACTGGAGGTGACCCTGGATAAGTTCAGCTCCATGACTGACATGCTTGCTGCTGGCAGTGTGACAGACATGAAGAAACAAATGGACAAGTTAGATTATCTGGCCTATCCTCTCCTACAGTGGTGAGTTCTTCACCTTATTTCTATTAACCAATTAAGAATCAGTGTCAAAAATAATGATTAATTCAATATTCATACATGAAATGTTTTGTACCGCCACATTGATGATTTGTGAATTTATACTATGGGCATCATTCTCCAGGAAAACCAATAGAGTGCTCATACATGAAATTATAACTGGAAGGATGATACTATTAATAACATTGATAAGATAATCATTACCCTGGCTTCAAGAATATGCCCTTGTTTTATTATTGCAGATTTATGTATTTATTGATACAAATACCAATTAGAATGAGTATTGATGTATAGTGAAATGTTATAGACAGACAAATGCTTTAAAGGTAGTGGATCTCATTTGCAAACATCCCCGCAGACCAGGAAAAGATAACCCATGCCCTTAGGCTATTGATGAAAGACATGTCTGTGAAATTTGGAGGTCAGTAATTACCTAGAATTTGAAAAATGCAAAAGAAAAACAATAGCCGTTTAGTGTACGTTCTATGGTAGGAATTTTTTTCTCGCGAGAAAAGAAATCAAATCAGACTTTAACGGTCACTATAATTCCACTAAAACTGAGTTTCTAGCTCCTATATTTTGCTAAAGGTTCCCAGATGGCATTTTCTTCTAAATGCCATTGTATTTACACAATGTTCATTTTCAGGCATGCAAAAGAGATCCCCTGCCTTTAAGAATTAAATTTGCTGTAGATATGTTCCCATGAAGAATGTAGATATTCATTATATCTCAGTAAATAATTCTCAAATTTCTACAAATTAATTATTATAGCAATACAGTTTGGTCACCCTTAAATCTGTAATATAATGTTTTCTTCTTTTTCATTTTATCAGGACAATTTCCAGCAACAGATCCCATATAGTCAAACTCCCAACGAACAAGGTAAGTACATGGGATTGCTGTCTAGTATTTATTACCGCTGATATATTGACCTGGCATGGAATAGTTTTGGCCAGTGAAGATCATATTCAGGACTGTATGCCCACACTGCTGAGATGAAATACCACTGGACCTTGTGTTAAGCTTGGGAAATGTTGCATTAATAGTCGGGCATAATTACAAATTCAAATTTAGTTATTAATTCATACATCTAGAAGGCAAGCAACAAACAAGAATATAAGCCTCAGTAAAAAGGAAAACATCGAAGAGAATGCATACATACAGACATAGATCAATTTACAAAATGAGTTCAAAAGATTTAACAAATCCTGGAAACGTTGATCCCATAATGTTCAGTAAACCTATGATGTTTTTGAAGTGAGGTTGTCCTCAATCATTCTGTTTTCCCTTTTTCTTCATATTGCCAATGATGACATTCCATATTTCAATAAGTATTCTGAAATATTGTTTTGGGGGGTTACGTAAACTTGTAACTACAAATATTAAATGTTCAGATTAATGATAAAAAGAAATTAACTGCCATATGTCTGTACTGAGCGTCAGTGACTCTAACTTATCATATTGAATCTGAATTTTATTAGTTCAAAATGTAGCTTCCTAGGTAGAAGATTATGTAAGAAGTAACTCTGATGAAAAAAAAAGTTTCTGTCATCCCAATAGTGATATGAACTTTATGTGATAATACTTTGTCACTAAAACAGAAAAGGCACAAACAAATACCAGTATATTTCAGTAATATTTCTTCAGTATGATACAAGATATGTTTGAAAACTGATGTACATACCTGTGTCTTTCTCCGTTTTCCTTTCTGCAGCAAATCCGCTTCATGCACACACCCCACCAGTTCCTTCTTCTCAGCAGTACTCCAGCCAAAGAGGCTGCATTCAGGAAAGCAAAGCAAGAATTTGGCAGCATCTTTGCATTCCAGTGAGTCTAGAGTGAACTCTTTCCAGAACCAAATTATTCTTCATGTTATATGTTCATGAGAATTTTCAAGCAACTTTGCTATCGAAAAGTAATTCTGTCATATCCATTGATTTAACCCGTTGGAGACTAAGTATGAGTGAAGTCATGTTGGGGCCTATGGTAAATGTGTGTTATAGTGAAATCAAATCGTCTCCAATGGGTTAAGTGATCTAATTCACACACAAAAATGGTTTCTGTGCAAGGTACATAAATTAATATATCATATTATCAATGAGGCAATAATTTTATATCGGATATAGATAAAAAAATATTACTCCGTCATGTTGATAATCATTCTGTTTTGTTTTTCAACCATGTACATTAATTCTTACAATACCAAATTCAGAATTAAATCAAATGTGATGTTCATATAGTTTTTATGGAGAGTGGCAAAGAATCTGACTATTAATCTCTATATTAGTCTAGATACTTTGAAAAAACAAACAAATAAACACAACATAAAACAGAATATATTATTTTATTTTCCTGCCGGGAAGAGTGTGGATTTGTTCTAATCTAATGAATGAACATCTAGAATTAACATAATATATTTTATACTTCGTTTCAGTGGTTCAAACATTGAGAATTGGCACTCCATTCTACGGCATGGTTTGATCAATGCATCTGGCACCAAACATCAGGTAAGGGTTCGCTTTTCCATGTTTCATTGTATCAGTGGCTTCATGTGTGCAAGAAGATCATGGATAGAGAAGTTATACAATTCCAAAAAGTTATTACGGAATATGGCCAAAATATTTTATTGGAAAGCAGCTGGACAGTACTTAATTCACATTGAAATTGTGCTGTTTGATAGTTAGTTTAAAGACAGAGTACGGGATTTGCATGCCAGAAGCGGCAAAATGAATGAAATCAGCTCAAATCGTTCACAATGTGAAGATTAGTATAAATAAACGCCTGTCATAGAACTTGTAAGTAGAATATGCAGTTTTGGTGAAAATCTGGACATTTAAACTTCAAAATTTACAGTGACGTTAACGTGCATGGGCCGTTCCGTTAGTTCCAAAATTGTCCGATCAGCCAATAGCCGAAGGTCGTGCAGAGTTTAGCCAGTTAACCAATCAGTGTGCCCTGCTGGTCATGTGAACGTACACTTAACCATGATCTGCAATTTGAGCAAAATTTAAAATTCGCGGAAAGAACAATATTCTGGTAACATATCGTAATTAGTTTTTCTGATAAAACAACAAATTCATGACGTATGGATCTCAAACTTTCAACACACCATTTGTAAGTACTAAACTACCGTTTGGTATTGATAATGAAGGGAAGTAATGGACTTGCAAATCCCGAACTCAATCTTTAAATCATGAATACCCCCTTAGAAAATTGGAGCATATATCATTGTCATAATTTTGTGCCATATTTTGTCACAGCAAATTTGTGGGTAAAATCCTGAGTTGATGAGATTTTCTGGGATTACAAGTAAACAAAAGTAATAAAGAAATGAAGGATGAAATATTGTTCTATAATGATGCATGTATACATTTCATAAAAAAAATCAAAATTTATCAAGTACACATATTAAGAACCCATAAAGAACAGGAAAACTTTATAAATTGTTCATTAACAAAATGTTACAGAATGTAACTAACACACCAAGCTGTTTCATTTGCATAAGAGGGAAAATTTGTGTCTCCTATCTAATTATCTGATTCATAGAGGGTGCTGTTATTTTTGCCTCAGTTGCTAGTTCTTGTTGTCATTTGAATTTTCTAAATTTTTACTGTTTCAGATGCATGGTGCTGCCTATGGGAAGGGAATCTACTTGAGCCCTCACTCAAGTGTCTCATTTGGTTATTCAGGAATGGGGCATGGTGTTCATCAACAAGTCAAGAAACTACCTCAAGCGGTAAGACAGTAACAAGAAACTTGTTGAAATATTAGTGGTATAGCCAAGAGGTTAACCATCTCTTGATCAACCATATATGGTTCTGAAAATTTTCAAGTTAATGTACAAGAATTTTAAGTGTTGAAATAAACTGTAAACCATATGCTAAAACTGTTTTCATTCATCTCTGTTCATTATATCATTGGGTGTGTGTTAATCTTTCTAAATCCAAAGCTGCACACAATCAGATTTCTCCAGTTTAGTGTTAACATAGTGTCACTCACCCAGAGATTTCCGTTATTAATTTGTTTACAGACCTATATTTAATCCCATTGTTATCCTTTTCTTGTAGTGAGCAGCTAATGTGACCTAGTAACCATTTAGTAGTAGTAGTAGTAGTAGTGGTAGTAGTAGTAGGAGGAGGAGTAGTTGTAGTAGTAGAAGTAGTAGCAGTAGTAGAAGTAGTAGTAGTAGAAGTAGTAGTAGCAGTAGTAGTAGTAGTAGTAGTAGTAGCAGTAGTAATAGTAGTAGTAGTAGAAGTAGAAGTAGAAGTAGTAATAGAAGTAGTAGTAGTAATAGAAGTAGTAGTACAAGAAGTAGTAGCAGAGGTAGAAGGAGTAGTAGTAGTAGTAGTAGTAGTAGTAGTAGTAGTAGTGGTAGTAGTAGTAGTAGTAGTAGTAGTAGCAGTAGTAGTAGTGGTAGTAGTGGAAGTAGTAGTAGAAGTAGTAGAAGTAGCAGTAGAAGTAGTAGTAGTAGTACTAGTGGAAGTAGTAGAAGTAGTAGTAGAAGTAGAAGTAGTAGTAGTGGTAGTGGTAGTAGTAGAAGTAGTAGTAGTAGTAGAAGTAGTGGTAGTAGTAGAAGTAGCAGTAGAATTAGTAGTAGTAGTAGTGGTAGTAGTGGTAGTAGTGGTAGTAGTAGTGGTAGTAGTCGTCGTCGGCGTCCAGATTCCAAATTTGGATTTGTCCCCGCTTACGGGGTTGGCCGAATTCACATCACTTTCTCAGAAATTGCCCTTATCCCCTCCTTCCACTTTGCCCTATTTGGCACATCCTCCTCCTTCAACCCAACCCTCCTGATATTTCTAAAGAGGGAATGTTAGGATTGACCATAGTAATGTTGATTTATTACTGAATTTTCCCTGTTTTTCTTTCATGAATATCTTGTTACAGGAGCCAAAGAAGAAAGCTGGTAGATTTTTACAAAGTAAAAATCTAAGATGCATAGCACTGTGTGAAGGTGGGTTTGGTTTAAATATGATAATCATGTAATTTGGTTGTTGTATATGTTTGTGTCTGCTAGCATGTAGTATATGACACTGAAATTATTGGTAAATTAATACTCAATAATTTTCAATTCTCTGTGTTATCTTATTGCATAATAATAACCATAGATATGCATAAAATAGTGTACTTATGAAAATAGTAGAATTGATTGTTCAGTTGTTTCAATATGTAGCGGCATCTGGATGATAACATAATATAAAACATGTTTGCTTCAAAAAAGTCATACACATGTAACTTTTTGTCATGGTGGCATAAAATTCAACCAAGATGCCACAAGTACACCTACCCCTATCTGTCTATAAAATCTTTTTCATTTGTCGTTATTTCATGATTTAAATCTGTTTTTTTACCATTTATTTGTCTATAGTTATCAGCTCCAAAGAACTCAACAGACATGGTCATGTTTGGGTGTGCTGTAATCCTGATCATGTATGTACCAGATTCTTCTTCGTGTAAGTATCCATCCAGTTTGTTTCTTCTTATCGTACCTTATATTGGAAATATGTTCAAATATGAAACAAAAACTGCAAGTAATTTTGTGTGTATTAATACATAGCTTTGCTTAGATATTACTTCAGTTTACCCTAACCAGAGACCCTTCAAAAATGTGAAAATGTGTGTACAAGGTTTGTTAGTGTTCAAGCTGTTTTGAATATCGTTTTGGTATGTGTATTATTTTAGATTTATATTTATTCTTCAAAGAAGATGTCAAAAAAGAAATCTTCTATGAAGTTACTCTTGACAAGAAAGATGGGATAACAGCCATATTTTTTGTGCCCCACATGTCACAAAGATGTCATTGGTTGCATACAACACTGAAATCGTGTTTAGATTGTGTCTCATTTCCCCTCCCCTTCCCTCCTCCCCCCTGAAAAGTGCTTTGTTGAAAACATATTATATATTGTATTAAAGTTTATATGAAAAACCAAACCCGCAATATTGCATTTAATGGACCCCTGTGTTTGAAGCATCCATTGGAAGTTAGTAACAATAATTGATGTTTATTGTATTTATCAACTGATTCATGAAATTAACCACCTACATGGTTTCCCACAAGACAAATGGTTATATTTAAATATGGTTTACTTTATGTATATTTTATCTTAATTTTATAAAACAAAGTATGTATAAATATATATAGAAACTATGTGTAGTTGTGGCCTGCCTAGTATGGTAATAATGTAGTATGTATACATACATATTTTTATTGGTTATCCAGGTATGAAGATGGCAAAGTTGGAGATCAGGGGGTTGATACAACTCAAGAAAAGTACACTAAAGACATCCTAGCAGCAATGGCTGACTGGAGATCGCTATGACACAAGTCCGCGAAGTCTGGGAACATCACAGTGACAATGGTATCTTAACTGGCTTTGTTGGGACAATGCTATAGCATGGATCTCGTCTTGCAAGTTATATTGATAATCATGTACATTCTATGTGAAATCATCAAATGCAATCATGCTGGACAAATCATTTTGTATGGTGCTTAGAGATTGTTAATTTATCAGTATGGAAATAATGTGAAAGTTTGTCTTCTAATTCTGAAATTGAAGAAAAGAAACGTCTTCGCAACTACGTTATGTCAAAGTGTTGAGAACAAAGAGGACATGCATGGAGTGAACTACTCTGGAGAAGTAATATTGGCACAATAGTGGTTATTCAACCACTGATGCATCATGGGTAAAATGAAACATGGAGGATACAACCCATATGCACTGTTAATGTATGGGTACACATCATAAACATCAACATCAAATGGTCGCTGTTTGTTTTGCTGGAATGTCATCATTTGTGGTGGTGCTAGTGCTGATATTGGAAACTGCTCTTCAGACTCCAAACTTGAAAGAGGCTAAACCCTTGGATAATTTGTTTCTGGAAGAGAATTCACAGATATTGACAGATGAAGTGATTGGAATATGGCAGCGATTTTTAACACTGTACTGTTTGGAGGAACTAAATGCATCATTCTTCCTGATGCTCAAGCTGTGTTTTAATATTAAGATGATAGTCAGGAATGGTGTCCAGTATCCATTTTTGGCTTTATTCTCAGAAGAGGAACTTCTGAAGGGCCCTATGGGAATGGCTATTTGATACGCGCATAAATGTTTGTGTGCATGTGTGTGTATGTTTGTGTTTGTGTGTGTGTGTGTTATTATTGTGACAATTTTAACTTATATGCATGATGCAATGAACAAGTTATCACTTGCTGGAATGTGTCTGTGCTGGTCTCAGAACTTTGTGTTATATTAGAACATTGTGACAGTAACGTGAAGGTATAATGGTGAACTTCTTTAGTGTGAATATATATGGTGATGCATGTGGGAGACCAAATGAGGTCAGATTTAAGGCAGCTATACACTGCTCAACATGATGCCCAGCAAGGAGAAAAGATTATTCGTGAATGTGTAGTGATTTCCATTGCGACAAGATCTGTTTAGCAAAGACTGAACATGTTTGGTTTTTCACAACACATGGAGTGTTCGTACAGCAATCAGTGAGCCATGAGTTAGCCTTCAGTCAATTACAAAGAGATTGAGTGCATGAGTGTTGTATTAATGTGCACACAGTGGGGTGTTAACCCATTGGAGACTAAGAATGAGATATCTCGGGCTGGGGTCTATGGAGAATGCATGTTATATTGAAATCAAATCGTCTCCAACGGGCTAATTTTTGATGAGATGCATTTTTCCCACTGGTGGAGTGTATCAGCTACGTCAACGACAACTGACAACAACTCGTGACAAGATCGTCTTGCTGCTAATTATGCTCTGCGGAGTATAGCCATCTTCACCTTCCAACAAATAGCTGACATGTCTATGGATAGCCTCTACGGATAGGCTGATATTTATGCAACTGTTTGACTTGCCTGATGATGTTAGTGTGATGACGGTGGACTCAGACATATCTCTGTCACTGTATGCATCATCATAGGTTGGGACACCACAGAAGAAAAGAAAATAGCCAACTTAAAAAGAAAATAGTATGCTACTTCTGAGGAAAATCTTTGACAAATTGCTGATTTATAAATCATAGCAGAAGTACTTGAATGGGCCGATGTGCAGTTCAACTAAGTTGACGAAACAAAAAACAACTCTTGCAGAAAGACTAGAAAAAGCATGAACTAGATTTTCAAAATGTTGCAATGTAAGATATGCAGTTATGTAATAAACTGTAACATAATCATGTCCAAGAATGACTTAAAAAGTGATAAATCGCTTAAAACAGACAAATCTTAACCAATTCAAATAGCATCAAGCATTTCTTGGTGAAAGTCTTGGTCATCTGAAGTGACCATGGGACATCCATATTGCTCCCTGCTTAGCCCCTCCTGGCAAATGAAAGGATATTATGTTAGTGTCTTGGGATCGTGGGTCTAAGGGGGTTTAGTAATTTCTTTTTGTGTGTGTTTTTTTTCTACACCTCAATGCAGTCAATTGCATTTGTAAATATGACACTGAATAGTTTTGAGGCAAGTTGTTACACAAATTGTTGTAAAATTCAGTCTTTTCACTTGTTTTCATGTGTTTGCATTGAAGAACAAATTTCATAATTTATTTCAAAATTGCCATTCATCTATGTCTTATATTCAGTTTCATATACTCACTCCCCCCCCCCCTTTGTATTTGAACTGCAGTCTGCAGTAACAACAAAAGAATTTGAAACCTTTTACATAGATAGATAGATAGATAGATAGATAAATGGTTTATTGAAATAAAAATCTCTCGTGGCTTTCGCCGAATTGCAGATTTCTCACAATAATAACAAAACGTACATAAATAGTAAAAAGTTACATTATACAAATTCGTATAAAAAACTTCCATGCATATTATGTAAAAAAGATTCGGCATAACTTTACTGTCAAATTATCATATTAAAACACGTCAAACATATATATATATATATAATTCAATTTTACAGTCTTATGTGGCCTGCATATCAAATTCTGTCATGTAACATATGAAGTATGTTCAAAATCCCAATTAACAGATTTTTGCAAAGTAACTTTTCATCCTGGCAAACTCAAAATATTATTTACAATTAAGTGAGCATGGAATGTATGAAAATTAATGTATCACAAGTAATTCCCATTTGTGAATAATTTTTATCAAAGAGGCTTTGGAGCGAGTGACACGTTTGTTTTTCATTGGCATGGCACAGAATTTGATTTCATGTAGAATATTTGGAAAAAAATTGTCTTGTTCAATTTTGACGTTAACAAACCTCAACCCAAGTGGTCCATCTTTCCTCTGGATGACAATTTTAATACAATAAGAATGGGAAAGACAGAAATTGGTGAATGACTGCTGTTTTATTTTAGTTTTATCAAATCAGTGTGCAATAAATAGAGCATTGCAAGGAAATAATTTTTTTTATGAGCAATCGGATTCAGAAATAGTTGCACTAGTGAGTTACAGTGTATCTTCCTTTAATATACAGGAATTCTCAGAAACAAGGCTGTTATGAACAAGAACTGTTCTGTACATAAAAACTGGTGACACCATCTTTATGTTGCAATGTTTAAAACATTGTAGAACTATGCTTCTGTTGCTACAAAAAGATATGTTTTGTAATATGAGTGTTCATTTATTTGCATGAAATGGCAATGAACTGATATGAATTGTAGAATTTTGTGTAAGCATATCAGTATGATATTGTGAATAGTTAAAATTAGTAATACATTTGCAATTATATGCCTTTATTTTTTTGTTCTCTCCTTATGAATGTCCTTTTGCTGGTCAAGGGCAGATATACTTTGTAATGTGAATTTTTATATTTATTATGGTAATTGTTTACATGCTGCCTAAAATGTAATGTTTTAACCCTAATCAGGCTGGCTGTTTGGTTATGTTATCTGGGGGGGGGGGGGGGGGTGCGGGGGGGGCTGATTCTGCCCCCCCCTCCCCGAGGCGATCGCCGCGCAAAATCGGCACACACAATTGCCCATCCGAAATCTACAAGATTGTATAGTTTAATTACCCGGAATTAATTTCATATTAATTATGCTAATTTATGCATAAAACCATAATTAAGCTGTAAATCACTAATTAAAGCTCCCAAAATGCTAATTTTGGGTCTTTTTAGTGTTCTTAGCAAGTTAACTTGTAAAAAATCTGGAATCAAACTTGATTTCCTATGTAATTTATTATTTTTAAAAATTTCTTGTGTATTTCTTTGTTTTTTAACCTTCTGTTTTTTATTGTTTTTTCGATGAAATTTGTTGGGGACACTTTTGCGATCGTAAACAGCACAAAATTAATTAATTTCAATGTGTAAAAGTAAAAATAATCATACATTTATGAATTTTGGCTGAAAACACAATTTGTATTGAAATTGTACACAAAATCACGTTTTTGAGCGATTTTGGGGGTGACATGCAAGTACAAAATGTTACGTAAATTCTGAACTGTGTACCTGGACGTCTCAAATTTGGTCTCAAAAGATGCGCGACATTCGAGAGAAAAAAGTCATGAAACGCCGTGGCAACTGCTTCGCGCGTTGCCGACATATTGCGCGAAACGTCTTGGAGGGGGGGAGGTGGATTCCGCCCCCCAGCCTTTTTAGGGTTAATATATCAGTTTAATTTCTTGTCATTTCTTTGGATTACTGGAATGACATTATGAATGTATTAATGGTTGCTACACACATTATGAGCAAGATACTCCTATATACAGTAAAACCTGTCTATAGTGGCCACCTAAGAGAAACAAGAAATGTGACCTTTATAGACAGGTGGCTGCTATAGACCGGTTGTTTAACATATGGTTTGTTTTATCTGGGGAATCACTTTTGTTGCCACTATACAGAGTGTTTATAAAAAAGCGGAACCCAACTTCCACCAGGAATATTTAATCTGATAAACATGATTATGTTTATTTCAATACATCATCACAAGGATAATTTATTATTCTTTCATTTGATACCAGATTTGTAATAATTAAGCATTGAGTTATGGATTTACAAACATTTGAAATGGGCATTGTCAAAACTGCTTTGTGCACAAGATGCAGATCTTTTCATTGGCGCGGTCACAGATGGTTAGTCACCGAGACCTCCCCTATTGTTAAATATCTCAATCTTGTGCGCAAAGCAGTTTGACATTTCTCATTTAAAATGTTTGTAATTCGATAACTCAAGGCTTAGTTATTACAAATATGGTAACAAATGAAAGAATAATAAATTATCTTTGCGATGATGTTTGCAATAAACATAATTATGTTTATAGGATTAAACATTTCTGGTGGAAGTTGGGTTCCATTTTTTTATAAACACTCTGTATACAGGTTGGCTGGTATAGAGAGGCTGCTAAGACAGGTCTGGCTGTATTTTACACCATGCAGACCTGACAGTGGCTAAACTGAATGTACCGTTGTGTATATTGGATAGATTGGATTGTTTAACACCGAGTAGATCAGAAGAAAAAGATTGAAAATCTTGATATGGTTACATAATGAGTGAGATATGCTTAAATTGTCCAATAATACCCCTCGATATGTCTCAGCTACCCACAAAGTATCCATTTCTAAAACACTGAGGACTACATCAGGCCATGCAAACCCATTGACGAGTGACACCAGTTTACAAGTGGTGTCGCTTAGTGTCTTTTATCAGTTAACACGCCCGGGGCTTGACTCATGAAAGAACAGTCTCATTTATCCAAGTGACGACCACAAATTCCTGTACTAATTTGTTGCATGTGTGCAATGACATAATCACAGCTGTGTTTGGCTGTATAACAGGAGGAAAAAAGGACACCACATCATCATAATATTCTTAAGTCAATTTGTTTTGCAGAAGGCTATAATTAGTCATGGTCACATCACTCATGTACGATCATCAGAGCTGCCCTGATTCTGCAGAGGGTTTCCACGTCCTGACATACCAATTAAATCATCTTTCTTATTAATGAAAGATTTTTAACCCATTGGAGACAAAGTATGAGTTAACTTTTTGGGTGTCTATGGGAAATGCTTGTTATCATGAAATCAAATCATCTCCAGTGGGTTAAACCTGTTGTGGTGCATATCATTTATCAATTTCTCCTTGATTGCAGTTTGAAATCTTCTGAATTGAAACTTGTACATTTTACAAATAAAAAAAATGCTGGGAAATTTTTAACATTCAGTTTTATTATACGAGTTTCTCACATTTCATATACTTCCCAATTGTGTGAATAAAATTTCATAGTACATAATAGTACAGAATACTACAGATCATTTTGGAGTTCCACTACCATATGCTCGAGGTATGTTTTGCAATGTTTTAACCAGTTGGAGACTAAATACGAGTTAACTCGTGTTGGGGTCTATGGAAAATGTGTATTACACTGAAATCAAATCATCTCCAACTGGTTAATTTAATTGCTGTATACTCTTTGTAGAAATATAAAGACTCAAAACTGCCAGCTCTGTCCGTGCCACCCAATGTATGTTGTTCATGATGGATTGTGTTTTTTTCTTGCGTTTGTGTTTGTTGTTGGTTTGAATGTTGTTTTCAAGTAAGTAAGTGCAATATGGAAGAAGAGAAAAATGTGAAAGTTTCAGACGGATGGTCTTTACAATCAGTAATTTAAGCATGTATGGATACAAGCAAGAGGTGATACAGTCCCTTACAAGGATTACAAGGATTTTGTGTTTTGTCTTTTGAAAATGTTTACCACCAATTGAATGATGTCTACCCGCTATCCATAAGGTTTACCATTTATTTGGTCAACTACCCATTAAGTTTGCTCGTCATTATTTTCCTCTTTTTTTGACCAGTGTCCCCCCTTTAATTTCTTGATTATGACAAGGAACCCACTGGTATCATGTAAATGTTCTGTGTTGTAAACCTCGTAAAAGCCATGTTTGACCCTGATGAATTTGGATTTGATCAGAATGCTTGCTTCAATTTGTTAATATAATTCAGATTGAAAGGGGGAAGTCTAATTGTGTAATATACATTCAATCTAACAGAAGAATGTGTCATTCAGAAACAGGTATATGGTAGTAAGGTAATGT
>JZLH01S0006369.1:45670-63624 GCA_001188425.1 Eucidaris tribuloides | reverse complement strand
TTATTATTATTATTATTATTATTACTATTATATAAAATATTTTTGTCTGTTATCGGCTTATTGTAATCTGAAATTTGGTACGGACTGGAATATTAAACACTCCGTCTATTTTTTAACCAAGCAGATTAGAGTATTACGTGACAGTGACATTTTCAAAGATACAGCTCTTGATCACTGAACTGTATAACACGCAAATTTAGTGCTCTCGACTGGGCGCTTTCAGAGCAGTGGACATTTTGTTTAAACAGCGCCATCTCACGACTCCGGCGCCTTAGTGTTAGGCGATCGTTTGAACTTGGAGGAGAACGAGGAGGAGGATGTTGTGGTGGTGAAAGAGAGAAAGGAGGAGTTGAAAGAATAGGAGAAAGAGGGGGTAGTTGCTCCGTGATGAGGGAGGGAAGTTGTATTGTGACGGGAAGAGGAGTACGCGGAGGAGGAGGAAGAGGAGGAGGAGGATGATACCAATAATATTTATTAATGATAATGATGATGATAATAATAATAATAATAATAATAATAATAATAATAATAATAATAATAATAATAATAATAATAATAATAATAATGATAATAATAATAATAATAATAATAATAATAATAATAATAATAATAATAATAATAATAATAACAATAATAATAATAATAATCACTATCAAACGCGTTTCGTTTGGAATTGGGAAGTTATAAACAATATTTTATGCTTTATATACAAACACTGATAAAGCCAGAAGAGTTTAGAAGTTCAAAAGTTTAGAGGTTAGACCGCATCACCATGGAGATTATTTCTTCGACAATTTAGTTTTATATGAAGCATACCTTTTTGCGACCTTTGTTTCCTCACCTGAATTGATCAGAAACATTCAGTAACCCAAAAGCATATTTAAAGAGCTCAGTTCCAAAAGGCGCTAAATCCAGTTTTCACCAAAAAGGAGCTATTAACGTCAATTAATTTGCCAACTACCCTCTTCATCTGTAGTATAAAATTTGAAGTCAAATTCCACGAGTACGAATTATCACGGGTTTAAGTTTTATTTTTCTATAGACGCGTGTACAAATTACTGAGGCAAAGAAATGCATTTTTCTCCAAAGTTACTAAAGTGGATTTACCGCCTTCTGGAATTAAGCTCTTTATTTCTTGTTTTAATTTCACACCAGAATAACCGTAATTTCCTCTTAAAGACGCTATATAACACTGTGGAAGACACGTTTAAAAAATTGTCGAATTTTGCTATCTGACATATCTGACAGTGTTTGAATGGACAAATAAACACCTTAGTACACAAAGGTTTGGACAGTTATGCTGTCACTAGTACAATATGTGCAGATTCAAATTGGCACATTAATTTCCTACCGGGCGATAGGAAATTCTGCAACACAGCAGTTCTATGGGGGAAAGCTGGAATGGTCTCTCAATGATTTTTACTTTTTTAAAGCATTTACTGATCGTTTTAAACTGAAATTTTTTCAGGGCTTCATTTTTAGACCATGTCAGAGACACTGGTAGCATGGGGAATCATGCAGCTCAGATTTCTTTTTTAACTGGAAACACTGTTATACAGTGCCTTTAAGTGACCAGAAATTTAGTTTCAGTGGTGTCAATACGTAGACCCATTTTGACTAATGAAAAAACACAACTGCTCTCGGTGAAAGTGACTGTTAGAAAAAGCTATTGTAACTTATTTACGCATTTCAGTCTTACTTCTCATTACTAAATCGTTGTTATTTCGAACACACTTGCAACCAAAACTTACATGTTGATGGATCGTATAGACTTATGTCAAGTGTCTCGGACGCACGATTCTGTCGATCGTCATCGGTGGTCGAATAGTAATCGGTATCGGACTGGATGAATTTGATGTACACTCCCGTACACGTTCCTGAACCACATGACCAGCTGCCCCCGTACCTGAAATGGCGGGATACGAAATAGAAAAGGAATAGAAAGGGAAGTACTCTAACAACAACAAACCTCTCCTAAATATTGATATTCAGTACCTCGGCAGTCAGGTTAATGCGAACAGACAGGTAAATAAGGGAAAATTCGAACATAAAAGCAGAAACACAATAATTAAAACGAGAGTTCTCTTTTCAAGAAAAGGTTACAATGCAAGCAATGAGAGACATAGCACCATTAGGAATTTGGCTTCGCAAATTATGTGTTCATGCCATGTGATGTTCGGCTCTTCCTTCCCTATTTTGGACTTCACATTGATTTGATAGGTGTTTGTGTGCATGTGTATGTGTGTGTGTGTGTGTGTTCAAGTGCTTGTGTGTATGTGTGTATGTATTTGGGTCTCTCTGTGCGTGTTCTTACATATTGCAGTCTTATGGGGTATAGAAAACAATCATAAGCATTGATTCCCTTTATTCCATCAGTCATGTGGGGTAGAAAACAAAAGACAAGTACAAAAAGAATCCCTGTGGATCCATACGTGTTCTGAGATGATGTGTGAATTTGTTTGTTTGCGCGCGTGCGCGCTTGTGTGAGTGTGTGTGTGTGTGTGTGTGCACACACGTGTGTGTGCACGTGTGTGTGTGTGTGTGTGTGTGTGTTTGTGTGGGCTTACGTGTGTGGGGTTGTATTTGTGTATGTGTGTGTGTGTGTGTGTGTGTGTGTCTGTGTCTGTGTGTGTGTCTGTGTGTGTGTCTGTGTGTATTTGTGTATTGTATGTATTTGTGTATTGGGAATAACAATGAGACAAAACCTCATAAGTCGCATACCGATTTTCGATGTCTTCTCCAAAGTCGATAGAGAAAGCTGCGTCTCTTGAGTGTGACATAAAGGTACCGCTTGGAATTGCATACGACGCCGATGTGATGAGATCATTTGATGCTGTCTCAATGGCGGACGCTCCAAGCAACGCCCCGTAGAATTGAGCTTTAACCAGAGTGTCTGTTAAATCCCTGGTATATAGAACATGAATAAAGATTATTAGGCTCCTTGTCATGTCATTTGTAGAAGAATTCAGCAGAAATTCTGGAAATCCTGCATTTTAGTATATCACTTCGTTTGCATGGTTAATAATTAAATAAAGTAATTATTTTTTTCAAGGACTCAAAATTTAGTGACATTAATAGTTAAGGAAAATGTGCCTAACAAAGATCTCTGTTGGTCAAAAAAATACGTTGGCAATGTCGTTTTTCTTTGGAAATTCTGTAAAAATGTAAAATTCTAAGTTGCCTCAAGTGTCTTGCATAATGTTCGCTGTACTACCATGGTAACTGGGATAGCTATCTCCATGATATAACAGATGTTATGTTCAATATATTTATTCTAATGACTCAGGAATAACCCAATCCCAACTGGAATTGAACATGCACCTACTGATTCCTGGGCACCCGCACTATCACATGGCTACGTAACTGTGCAGCAACACCAGGGGGGTGTTTCATAAAGCTGTTTGTAAGTTACGAACGACTTTACGAACGACTTGTGATACCTCCTTGTGCTACATGTAAATGCATGAGAAACTGATAGGCACCCAAGAGAGTATCACCAGTCATTCGTAAAGTTGTTCGTAACTTACGAACAGCTTTATGAAACACCCCCTGTTTTAACTACAATCAAGTTCAAAAGAATAACCTTTCGTGTTTATTAGTGAAGGCTTGTTGAAAAATGCCATTATAAATTTAAAAGGCACAAAACCAAACAAAAAAAAATAGAATTAATGAACATAATCACATACACAATGACATAAAGAGAAAAAAATAGAACAAAAGATGGCAGGGAGACGTGAACATCAACTTTTCTCAGATATTTTTGTAATACAGTCAGAAAGACCTATTCACAGTTTTTGATACTCACAAAATCTTTGAGATCATTTCCTCATTCTCGGTCGTGTCCAACATATCTGCGATTTCACTAGTTTTCTCAAGTACGATTTGCGCACTACCTATAGGAAATTCCTCCTCGTCTGTGACAAAAACTCCAAGAAGTTCTCCAAGAATGTCCAAAAATTCATCTATAATGCAAAACGTGCAAAGGTGAATTGGATGTGATACAGAAAACAAAACTGAAAAATGTATTTCATTAAACTTGATTAATACCACTAGTGTATGAATATTTTGGTCACTAAAAGAAAGGTGGATTGTGTACGACCAGCCTCAATTACAAGCCTACAACCTAACGGGACTGTTACTTTAATTCTACAACGTCGAAAAACTATTTTAAAGACGCCGGCTTTCGCTTCCCATTATTATATTCAATGTAAAGAAAAGTGACATGAAAGTAAATTATAGGATATTTACAATAGATAACCGCCTTTAGAATTGAGAAGGAATAAGAAATTAAAACTTGAACAGGCCCTGTCCAAATAAGGGGAGTATACTCCTTTTCGCCATTTTATAATAAAGGGAGGCGTTTCTTCTTCGCTGGCTGTAGTTGACTTTCGGAGGCCGCTTCAAATTAACATATTGACATTTTGAGTTTGTCGGAAGTCTTCCCAAGCCATCAAAACCGTTAACACTGATTAAATATGAAACCGAATTACGATACGAGGGTGCATTGAACACAATAACCCTACAGGGAGGCGAAAATTGTTAGATTTTGTGTTCCAGCCCCTCTGCCGTGGGAGTGTTTGAATTGGATAATCTCGATACATTGGAGAAGAATAGATAAAGACTACTTATTAATTTTTTTAGGTCATTTTCCCCGGTTTTCCAGTTATAACTTTACTAGGACATCATTGCAGGAAGAAGCCTTTAACTTGAAATACATTTTCCATAGCGAATAATAATAATAGTAGTAATAATAATAAAAAAAACAATGATGATATTACTACTACTACTACTACTACTACTAATGATATTAATAAGAATAAGAATAAGCAGCAGAATGGGTTGTTATTTTGCGCTCTTCACAGTATCATAGGGCTTACACATTATTACTACCCCAGACACTGACTGTATACATTTCAATCCAGGACTAACAGTGCTTACTCTCCACTTCCTGGAAAGCAATCCAACCAGTCGCCATTTTACAGGCGCGCACATGCTAAATATCCAGCATTTATTTATTGTCTAACTCTTCCAGCCTACTTACCTTTATCCGCAAGCGACAGATCAGCTACATTGACGAATTCGCACTCGTCTAGAAGTGTTTGCGCAGACGATACATCAAGTACGGTGGAGTTGATGGCGTTCTGTAAAAGGCTCAACTGCTGAGCAGCAACTGATGACGTCACAGCAGTAGCTCTCTTTCTTCTCGCTTGTGATCGGATCTCATTCACATTCAGAAGAATATTGTAGTTTACGAGGGCGCGAAGGAAGTTCCCTGAGAAAGAGAAATTGCCAGATTTAAAATACGATATGCAGTGTGTTCCGTTACTATTAACACGTGTGATGTGAGTTACAGTAAGTTGGGGTAATTTCACAGTAGAGAGATTTTGAACAAAACCTTTTGTAGGAGGCTACTGTTTTTATATTTTGAATATCAGGTCTTCTGCAGTTATCCTGTGCATTGCATGAAAATTCTAAATGGCTGGAATTACCCCCACAAAAAACGGGTAAAAGAGGATGTATGATGATATAATCTGTTCAAGTATCCCCGCTTCATATACTAAGATTTTTTATTTTATTTGTTTTTTTGTTGGGGGCGGTTTTTTTTTTGGCTTACTTTGGGTCAAGATATATCATTTATTTTCTTCATAATATTTAGGTCGTGGGATATTTTTAAGTCTGCTTACATGATTTACATCTATTCAATGTGATATAGTTTGTTGCTTTAAAATCACCATGACCAGGCAAGTAAATTGTGTTTTTTCCTGGAGCTCTACTCCCAATATTAGCACCCAAACTCTTTTGCCACTAATTGCCCCAACACAACACATACAGTGACAACTACTTGAAAATTACCATCAATGAAATACGTTTTAATCTAGATTATCCGTCATAATTTTCGGATTTATCATCTTTCAAAAAAAAAAACAGTGGACACCCTTTGTTTTAACCCCCCCTCAAATAATTGAAGTCATTTTACCTTTAAACACCTCGTTGTCCACCAATACGACTGTCCGTTGTTCCAGTATTTCCGGTGTTAAAGATTCTATCGCATTGACCGTGAGGTCTAATGTGAATGATGAACAACTTTTGAAGCGGTTGCAAACCTAATATGATAAAAAAAAAAATGATAGTAACAGGAAGAATAATAATGAAACTGTATTGCAAGCAGTTATGGACTGTGTTATACATTGTTACAAATATTAGTTAAGAATTGAGTCAGGTAAGAAAGCGTATCATGTTGTAGTAAATGGAGGTATTAAGTGGAAAGGATAGTATAGGATACTTGAACATAATAATAATCCAGCGGCATTGGTCGATGGTCTCTATATTTTTATTCTACTAGCTTTTGGAGTGCTAGCTTGAATTTCTATCGGTTCGTTTTGGTCCACACTTTAATTTCTGCGGAAACAAATTTGACTTGGGATGGAGTCAGCTGGGAACATACTCCATTCCGTGTTAAAGTTACTCGGATTTCCGAATTAATTTGACTCGTACTGGTGAGGCATCACCTGAGAATCGAATCAATTTGACTCAAAGTAAGTTGAAAATCTGAGTCACTTAAACTTGGCATAAACTAAGCTCCCATATGATCTACTCTCTAAAAAATAATGAGTGAAAATATTCACTCTTTGAGAAGTGTATTTCAGAAAAGAGTGAATTTAGAGTGACTTTGGAGTGAAAAGGTGTGTTTTTCACTCATTTTGGAGTAACCTCTAGGATTACTCGAAATCTCCGAGTGATCCTTGAGGTCACTCCAAACTGAGTGAAAACATACCTTTTCACTCCAAAGTCACTCCAAATTCACTCTAAATTCACTCTTTTCTGAAATTCACTCCCTAATTTGAATATTTGTGAATATTTTCACTCATTATTTTTATAGAGAGTAATACACCTATCAATTGTAAGACGCACCCCTCGACCCCCGGAAATGGTGCGTCATGGGTGGGTCATTTACCAACAAATTATGACGCAGGGTACCGTCATGGAAGCATTTGGTCCGTCGCAGCATGGTGAATGGGTGCGTCAGTTTGTATACGTTTAAATAGGCCTAAGCACAGTCATTGTAAGAAAATGGTCCGTCATAGTCGAGACACACAGGTGCGTCATGGTATATGAAAATCCGACTCACGTTTGACAAGTGACGTACCATTCCCGGGGGTCGAGGGGTGCGTCCTACAATTGATAGGTGTATAATTCCCAGCCAAAGTTTACTCCACAAAGATAAGAGCGTTGTCGTAGAGTTTATAAGAAACAATGAAAACAGTGAAACAAAAAAGGAATGAATCAACAAAAATATGAATAAGTAAGGAAATATCATACCCGGCACTGGAAAGTGTTCACTTGCGATCCACTCCTAGCGGCGAGACCTACAACTTGGAAGCTAGAATCCGACACGGCCTCAGTTAGGGAGCGTAGATTTCGGTTATCATCTCGCCACACGAACAACTGATAGCTGAGTGGGTACGCATCCTCGTCCGTAGCACAGTTGTCCGTAACCAATGTAATCTGACATTATGACGTGATTGGGATAAGAGAAACAAGATATGATCAAATGGCACGAAACTCAGCAATTTGGAGAGCCTTACATTAAAATACAGAATTCAATCCGGTGGTATCTGTTATAGTGAACACGAACATAGGCATGGATGACTGTCAGTAGGTGCTAATCGTAATTTGTATGGTTTTCTCACAAATCGACTGTATGAACCTAGACTCCATTTTCCAGGAACCTACTTACCAGGATCAGAGGCGTCGAATCTGGGGGCGGGGGGGGCGACTGCCCCCAATGAAAATATTTGTGGGGAAAACATATGGATTTGTTCCCCCAACCAATAATTTTGACAACTTGAAAAATTCTTAATATAAAATGCACATATAATCTTAAAATGCATTGGAAAGCACTCTCAAACCATTAAACATGGCATAAAAATACTACTAAACATACCAAATTGTCAATTTTTCTGCGCGCTTCGCGCCCAAAATTCTGTATTACATTTAGGCACGCCGAGCGAGCCGAAAATTTTGGAGATTTTCTCACTTTGCCCCCCCCCCCATCCGAAACATGGACCGACGCCCCTAACCAGGATACCCGAGGTTATTCTCAGAAGTTTGCCAAAATTCTCTCGAGACTGGATGTAAGAAAACATTTCATCTGTCAGTTGGAAAAAGCTCCTAGAAGAACCCATCCCCTCGTCTTCCCTCCCCACATTTCAAAAGAAACTGTCCAATTTGGGTCATTAAGGGCCTAGAAAGCCTCCTAGACCCTGCTACACTATCAAAGGTAAATGACATGATTAGGGGTAGTCCTCAACTTTGGTAAAACTGTCCTAGAATCAAGTTAACTATGCAAGGATGCTACTCTAATAATGGTGTAGTCAAAAGTCGACTCATTTTGAAAGTAATTCCATCAGTATGCTTAGTGCCAAACAAATATTTATTGTGGCTTTCTATCGGATTTAATTCTCTCGAGCCTAGAGAGAAACAAACTGCACGGTATGTTCACACTGATTCTACTTAAGTAAACAAACTCAAAACAAATCCTTCCAGCCAAGAGATCCACTTCAGCTGGTGTATGTTTGGTATATCTTCCAACTACTTTTGTTCTAAAGGCATTTTTTATTTCTCCCAATCATGTCACTGCCCTTTAATCTGTCTACGTGAAGATGGAGGTGTGACGCTTCAAAGTATGTTTTAGGTATGTCCCACGATTTAACGTTGCATAAAAGTAAATGATTTCAAGCTGCAACAAAATATGGCAAATACAAAGTTATCACTTACATCGTCGAGTTCGACGTAGGACGAGAGTCCAGTCTCGAGCGACAGTCGGCATGACGAGACCCCACCGTAGACCGAAAACGCGACCTGGCCAGCCCCCATTTGATCCGCCGAATCTGCCGCAGTCGCTTCCAATGTGTACGACTCACCGGGAGCCAACAATTCTAAAATAAATATGAAAAGTAGCAAAAGCTTATATAAGTACGGTTAAATCCCAGTTAATTTAACTCGTTTGTTTCATTGTACAGTATTTAGTTTGTATATGTAATGTGTCTCAATTTATTTATTTTTAATGCCAATTTGTTGTTTTTCATGTATAATCAAGTTTGTAAAGCGCTTTATAAATGGTTATTATTATTACTATTATTATTATGTAGTGTTCTCACGGCTCTTCATAGATGAAATATAAGCCGGTCTGCCATAGGCCAAGCAATAACACATTGCCTAAGGATTCCTATGACGCATAAGCTTCCTAGTCGGAAAGTTTGCCTGTTATAGTTCAAGCACTTTTCTCAGCACCCTAGCTGTTCCTAACAATGCAGTCTTCTGCATAAGATCAATGGATGTGTTTACACCGATTGTTTTTAAGTTCCTGTCCAGCTGTTTAGGTACAGTACCTAATGCACCCATCACCACTGGTATCACCTTTGTCCTCACATTTCTCTGGCTAAGTCCTGATACTTCCCAATCTTTTCATCTTCCTTAGATTTTACTTTAGTATCCTCTGGGACTGCGATGTCAATTATGTGACAAATTTTATCTTTCTTGTTCAGAACAACCAAATCTGGTCTCATAGCTTCAATCACATGATCAGTCTGTATGGTAAAATCCCACAATAGCTTACAGCTTTCATTCTCCATGACACTCTCAGGCACAAGTTCATACCACAGTTTATTTCTTTGGAAATTGTGTTTACCTGCCAGGTCCCAATGTAAAGATTTTGCTACATTATCATGTCTCCTTTTGTATTCCTTCTGAGCAAGCTTGGGACATGCACTCACAATATGACTTATTGTCTCATCTGAGAGGTAACACATTCTGCACTTTGCATTTTCTTGGGATTTATCGATTTTGGCCTTCACGTAGTTTGTTCTAATGGCTTGATCTTGTGCAGCTATGATTAGGGATTCAGTCTCTTTCTATAACTTTCCACTTATTATTATTATTATTATTATTATTATCATCATCATCATCATCATTAACCCAAGGCCCGGGAAACCGTAGCTTCTCCAGACTGAAAAAAATTAAATGGGCTTGCGAGACCGCCCTGTGTGAATGCGCGCGTGCACGCGCGCGTGCACACATATATGCATACACACACACACACACGCACAAGCACGCGCGCGCGCGTGGGCGGTAATTAGACTCAAGGCTCTGTAGACTTAAGCTAAGATTTATGTTCCAATTATGATTCAGCTTGATGATAGGGAAGTAGAGGATCAGCTTGAAACTGAAAATAAAAGGTGGAAACGTTTTGAATTTAAAATTTGTTACATCATCATGACCAGGTTGTTACCTACCAGGTGGAATTGTGACGTAGGAGAAGGTCGAGGAACCAGAAGGTATGGCCCTGATAAGATCGTCAGTCAATTCGAGTACTCCGTTTCCTAAATCGGCATGGAATATTGAAATAGACTATTGAAAACACTAAACAACACTGTGGAAGTCCCATTTAAAAATAAAAAAATGGCAAAATTTGCTCTGTGGCATATATGATGTTTAAATGGAACAAAAAAAAACACCTTAGAACACAAAACTTTAGAGAGTAGTATACTATCATTAAGAAATTGTGTGCAGATTAAAAATCGGCACATATTGTCAGAGTGAACGAAATTTTAGAACGGAGTCTGTCTATGAGGAAAAACCGGTAGCATGGGGGATTACATAGCTCAGGGTTTTATTTTCACTGGAAATACTGTTTAACGATGTTTTTAAATGCACTTATCACAAACGTGAATATAATCGAGTATATGCTATAATAAAGTGGAAATGATATAACATAACAATAGTGCTAAATTCAACGTTTGTTAAAAACACATAGTACAATTACCTCAGGCATATGCCACTAAAAATGAAAGGAGGAAGTTAACCGGCATAAATGAATGTCTACTTTGAGGATTTATATTTTCAATGTCATGTAGAATCAAAGATGAAATTCATATTCAGAATCATTTAATTCTCATGTAAACCATGAGAGTGATATAACTAATATACAGTTTGATACATTGTTTAAAAAGAATGCAAACATTAATCATATGCTACATAGTACAATAATAACAAACAATCATTGCACAGATATAAGCAAAAGACGTAAGAAAATTTAAAATCTTAAACATATTTAAAAGAGAGACAAAATAATGAATCGTATTTTTTTTTTTTTTTTTTGGGGGGGGGTTTGTATTTTCAAGGGCGTTGGCTGGCGGTGCACCCTCCCCCCACCCTTCTTAGGCCGAGACTTTCGCCCTGGCAAACAAAAAGAAATTTGCACCTATTTGTCTGCTTGTGATGTGGTGTCTGTTCTGATTTTCTATACTTTGCTTCAATGTCCCCAAGATGTGCACCTTCCCATTCCCAAGGTATCCTATACTCTATATTATACACAACTCAATATCTACACTTTTTCGGGATTGATTTTTATACATATACCGTGCGCAACCATTACCTTGGTCAAGATCAACAGTGTCCCAGGTTATAGTTACAGGTGAAGTGTGTTGAATAAGTGCTCCGACGGTAAAGGGTGTGCTACTTTGGACTCTATCTTCGATGTTCGATACCATCAAGACCTGTTCATTGCGAGAATTTAGGATTACAACCTCAGATAAATACTTAAATAATAATGCTGATAATAACAACAATAAGCATAATATTGATAAAGTGTGCATAAGGTAGACATACTTTGTGTAGGCTCAAAAAGGTCATTGTCATTGCCATTGGCTTATTGCGTAAGTGCCAGCCTAATGTAGCCGGCGCTATTAGGACGAAATGAATTACATTGCTATGTGTCCACTATTACTAGTACTTATACGTTTATGAATAATGATAATCATACAAATACTAACAGTTATGCTGATACCGATATTGATACTTCTACTTATGCTAATACGAATACTAATACGTTTATGAATACGTATACTTATACTAAAACTAATGATACTGTATATGATATACGGTACAGTGGCACCTTGAGTGGCTGCCCTGGGATTCCAAGTGACAGGACTACTTACCCGAGGTGGATTTCCACTCGTCGCGGACACCAGTACTCCAGCCGTTGCTACTCGTCCGCCTTTCCGTACTTCTAACGTGAACCTGTATTGCTTCTCCGGGAGCATTTTGGCTGCATCAACCGATAAAATGGCCGCCGACGAGGCATCCACAGACGGAAATAACTCGTTTCCATCCTGACTTGATCGACAAGCCGTAACATCTGTAACCTGAATTTAGAATGGTATGAAGATTGATCTTGTAAGTGAGCAGCTCATAAGCAGTCCAATGATTTGGTACAATTTTCATTTCCACATTACTGTATGTGAAACGATTAAGAGTGGAAGATCATGAACAATTCTGCCAATTGTACCTTTTCAGACCAATTGTACCTTGTCGGGAGAGTCGATAATTCGCGTCTGAGAACAAGACAGTGAAAAGCGAGTTTAAGTGACTGTTGACGAACAGTGATGTGTGAACAAAATTTGATCAGAAAGGATACATTTAATTTTACGAACAATTTATCACCGGGGAGAGTACCTGTGACAGATCTGAAAGGATCAAGGTCTGAAAGGTTTATTAGAATCATGTATTCATGAAATGGAAGAGTTCTATTACCATAAAGATATGTCTCGTTCCAATCACCATTTTTTTTCATGGACTAATATCATGTTCTTTAATACTCAGTGATTTCTTTCACGAAAGCTCAAATAGTCTTAATATATAATGAATATTCTCGAGATTTTTTTATTTAAATATTGATTTTTTTGTCTGGACGATAAATTCTTTTGTTACTCTTTTCCTACCCATCCACCTCGTTTCACTTATGTTTCCGTTTTTTTCTCCTTCTTTACCTGCAAACATGTCCATTGGTAGGTCAGAGACCCAGCAGTCTGGTCCGGGTCGCGGGACCGGGAACCATCAAGTTCAAAGGTTCCACCATCTACACCTATGTTCCGTTCGCTACCTCCTGTAATCACGGCTACCAAGTCTGAGGAGACAGTTCTTACAACGATGGACTGGGTAGCCACTTTGTCTGGTTCGCCAGATTTGTGGACAGTCACAGAGAATGTCAGCTGGCTACCTCCTGAAATAAAATATAAATCATTGTATGTTACATGTGTGAGAGTAAGGGAAAAAATTGTTAAACGTATATTATACCAGTAAACACAAACTTGCTGCACACAAAAACCGATTATCCAATATCGTTCGAAAGCAGCTAACGATGTGGACATTCTCTTTTGGACTTACCTGTTAGTGATATTGTTGGCTGCGGTACAAACTTTTTTTGTTACTGGAAATAGATTTTTTTCTCATTGAAAATAGACTAACTGGCTTATATTTCTTGTTTTGTCTGACGGAATAAAACTCATCCTCAATCTATCAAAAAATGGAAGAAATGGAAGATTTGAAGATTTGATTCTAGTTACTCGAGCCACGGACCTTGACATTAGCATACTAGCTATCTAACCCTTGACCAGCTGAGAATCGGTGAATGCAACCGTAATTTTGTAAACATATTTTGTGTGGGTAATATCCGTGTTACGATCATTATAAGTATATATCATACAATGTAATTATTACTAGTCTCACATTAAGGGATCATTCCTAAGCTTCCGTGCATTGTGTTAACTTGCGCCATACGCCAATCTGTGTTAACAATTAGGCTACCCGAGTGGCACCTTTTTTTCCGAACAAGTGCAATGCATCATCGCATGGACCGGAAATGAATGTCCACAACAAATATCCTGGATGGTGATATGCTGATATCACCCGATATCGATAATCTAAATAAACCCATAATACCATAACACGGCAACCCATTTCTTACCGGGAAGAGAGCGTGGTCCAATGTAAAGTACCCGCTGGTTCTTGGTCCTATCATCGAGAATGACGTCACTGTTATCGACAGACCAGCGATACTCAGTCAACCCTGCCTCAACGCACTCCTGGTAAAATGTCACGTCGGCTTGTAGGTAGAATCTGGTAATTGAAAATAAACAACCCTTTTATATACGTATCACCGTCAGAATTTGAAATACTGTACCTACTCTTTTCTGTGTGATATGAAATATAGATAAGCGTACGGTATTTTGTTAAATATTATTATGCTGTGTTTTTATGACAATAATAACGATATATTCGTTGTTACGATCACGTTGACGAACATTTTTGTTGTTGTTCTTGGAACTTGTTAATAACAGGAAATTAAAAAAAGTCTATCGAAGGACCTTTGTAAGTATTTCGTTAGGTTTTATATTGTTTCAATACTCCTCATATTGTCACAACACTTACAGTAATAATAATTTGAAGTGACTCGAAAAATCAAATGAAAAATACAAATGAAACATGTTTGATGACAGAAAACCTGCCTACAGTAGCCAATAATATTGCCTGCCCTAAACGCAATTAAACACGTGTAGACGTACAAGAACTAATATTAACAAAACCAGACATTCATTGATCAAAACATCCGATCATTATTCGATCAATCAAAAAAAGGTGGGAATATTGTCATTATAAGTTTGGAGTAAAATCGCACCCATGATTAATAGTAAAAGGGTAATATTTTCAGCCTTTCGCGGGGTTGCCCCCTCCCCACCCCGTCCCAACCGTGTGTGTCATACCTTTGAGAAATAGGAACATTAAGTGGATCGACTCCTCGCGCTATAACGGACACTTCGGGAGTTGCTTGGGCAGAACGACTCACGGTGATTTCCGCCATATTGCTTTGGCTGAAGAAATTTGTAACAGTAACTGCAAAAACGTAGTCGATAGCCAAGTCCAAAAGACTGCCAGACAAACTAAGCACTGCTTCACCCGAATCTGAATGAAAATTTGAAAAAAAAAATGAAATAATTACTGTGAAAACTTGAGAGCAAATGGTAGCTGGAAAATAAACTGCATCCATGATAAATACTGTTCGCACAATCTCAATCATCTGTCTTAGTGTGGTGTCACCTTTCAATCGTCATTAACTGATTGACCACGACAAACAAACCTTTTGCCCTGTTCTGTTGCTGTGTCATTGATTTGAATGTTTGGACTGGGAGTTCCTTCTTTCGTGACACCGGTCTTTGTCTTTGAGGCATTAATTGCCATATCCTCTTCCTAACTCTGCTAATAAAACAGAGTGGTCTGCATATTTTAGGTTGTTGATGATCATATCACCAATCGCAGTATGATCTATCATTTAACACTCTGAAGATCATATCAGAATAGATGTGAACAACAAAGGAGAGAATATGCAACCTTGTCTAACTTCTTTCTGTACTTCAACCTCTGGTGATAACCAACCTCTGCCTCAAGGTTCCAGTATAGACTTAGCTTCCCATTATTAACTCGGTCAAATGCTTTCTTATATTTCAGGAAGCAAGTGTACATGTCTTTCTTTTTTCAGGCAACCACCCATAATCAGTCGTAGAATGAAGATGTAAAACAAAAAATCTGCAAAGCACTGGGTGCTGTTCAAAGACTTTCCACCATCTGGCAATCAACACACATCAAAAAGAAAACTAAACTTCAACTCTACCACACCCTCACACTATCTATCCTGTTGTGTGAATCAGAAACTTGGACTCTCGAGAAAACAGGTGAAAACAGACTACTCGATAGAAGCACGAACAAGGCAATCAAAGAGGGGCTTGGACACAAAAAGACAGTAATAGACACCATCCAAAAAGACGTCTGAAATACTTTGGTCACTTCACAAGAATGGAACGTAAAAGATTGTACTAGAAGGAAGAAACTATGGAACGAGTCCCAGAGGCAGACCGCAGAAGAAGTGGATGGATTGTAGGAAAATTGCAAGTCTAGGAAAATACAACAACCAACAACTGACAACAGCTAGCCACTTGACGTTAGATAGATGAAGTACCTGGCAGGCCATCGTGAAACAGAAGCCATCACACAGCATGCTGATGTGGACGGCTTAGGTCAAGGTAGGTCAATGAAGATTTCATCTCTCATTCCTTCGCCGGGTACAAAACCACTTTGGCATTCACAAAATTCCTTGAAAATTCGTACTATCAATGTCGCAGTCGGAGTCATCTCGTAATTTTGATTAAACAAGACCAAATATCAACAAATATTAATCATTCTAAAATAGTTTCACTGTAATTGCAACATTACAGTGCAGTATACTTACTCTGCACAGCATTCGTCAGTTCAGTAGATACGGTCCCGTCACTGCTGACCGACCAAGAGTAGTCCAAATCCCGCCCTGCAGTTCCCGTTGATCCTCGAGCGGAAAGGAGCACGTTCCCGCAGTTGCTGATAGCGGTGACTCCTCGCAAGGATGTGGCGACTTGGACCGGGGAGGTCGGGGCGGCGACCGTTACAGTTCCCGTAGCTGTACGGGAGTAGTCCTCGCCATAACTCTTTATCACGTTGTCCACGAGCGTCAGGGTGTCACCTATATCAAATGCGTTGTATGTATAAGGTACCCTGGCAAATTTGTATTGATGACGGATTTCTGCAGGAACACTACACCCCTTTTATTTTTTTAAATCTACATGCAGTTTACCAAAAAGGGCAACGGTGTGGCACTTTACATTGTATAATCATTACAATCCTTCTTTATTTTTTATATTTACACTTCATGTATCCCTTAAATTATTTCTTTAGTCCTGACACATTAGGGAGAAAACAAAATGCTTTTGTTCTTTAGCCATACGACTAATGAGTTTTAATATAGAATATTAGAAGAAGAAGAATTTAAAAGCTACCCACAACGTTGTCATTGTTAATAATTATGCTTTTATGTGAAAGGTGAAAACTCTCTTTTCATGAAATATACTAACAACGCTGAAAGAATAAAAATGCATCCTTTTAGATATCATCCAAAGAAACCGTTGACGCCGATTTGAATTTGTTAAAGCTCAGCCCAGCCCGAGGTATTTTTTTTTTCAAATTGTTAATAATTCCGTGACAACAATGAAAAAAACACCCTGCGTGGAAAGTTAGTCTCAACAACAAAGAGTTTTTACCAACTTGGATGAGGTCGTTGCCATCTCCATCTATTTCGATGACTATCCGCTGACGAGAACGCTGTGAGCACACACTGTTCGGGCCCAGCATGGACGTGTCGGTGAAAAGTGCACTACAATCGACCGCATTATCGATAGCGATAGGTTTATCAAAGTCCAAATTCAATGCATTTCCTATGGAAGAAAATAAACAACAACAACAACTAATAAGTCAGCAATGCTACTAAGTACTCAACAGATAATTTATGTAAAGTGAACGAAGATGAAAGTTGTTCTTTTGGATTTCTAACTACAGTATGTACCAACTTGACGTAAGCCGATTTTGCCATCAGAACAATGGTATGAAATTTGAACTAGTTACATGGTAACCCAGTCTAACTGAAAGATACCTGTTTTGCCATGTAAGCTCTCGGGTTTGAACCATCAAAATAGACCAAAATAGCATATAAATTGGTCCAAGGGGAATAAAACTATCCTTTGAAACAAAGAATTGTTCAGACATGCCCATGCCACCATTGGAAAGAGCTACCTTCAAATTACCAAAATTTGAGTTTATCTCAAAACGTCAAAATTTCAAGAATTAAGTGGATCAGGGACGGATGTGGTATTGATATATTTCACTGAGCTCAGTAAAATGGCCAAGCTGCTATACGTTCATAAACTTTTTAAATAAATATACGATGCCATACTGCTAGAAAGCAAATCATCTAAACTGTTCGTATCATTAATGATGCCTAAGTCTCTCTGTGCGATATATTTTATACACGTTAAAATTACCTGCACTTGAGAATGTCAGGCTGGTTACCACGGGGGCGGTGGCATAGAAGGTTACAGTAAATCCAGCATCATTGGGCGTGGTCAGTGGGTCAATTCCATTCAGGGATGGGTAGAGCACGGCTCGTTGTGAGTTGGGAGGCACTGGGCCACTAAATACCAACATATCGTCGTTATCATCGCCAAAAGCCATCGGATGCACTTCCACGTCACTTT